>JACDJE010000745.1:0-38076 GCA_016647715.1 Pavo muticus | reverse complement strand
GCCAGAAACTGGAGCATAGGAAGTTCCGCACCAATGTGCGCAAGAACTTCTTTACGGTGAGGGTGACGGAGCACTGGAACAGGCTGCCCAGGGAGGTTGTGGAGTCTCCTTCTCTGGAGATATTCAAGACCCGCCTGGACGCCCACCTGTGCGACCTGGTGTAGGGAACCTGCTTTGGCAGGGGGGCTGGACTCGATGATCTCTGGAGGTCCCTTCCAACCCCTACGATTCTGTGATATGAAGTTTTGGTTTGTAATCCATTACAAATATCCTGTGGAAAATAAAAAGTCATTATTCCTGTAATTTTAAAAGTCACAATCTTCATAAACACTCTCAGTACATATTTATAATGCTAGAAGTGTGTATTTTTCCCTTAAAAAAAAAACAAAAACAGTAACTTCATTATTATCAGGCCTCATGTCTAGCTCAGAACTGAAACCTCAATAATCTAAATTCGTATGTGAATTTAAGTGGTTTATTCCCCCAGATTAATTCCCTTTTAAAATACATGCAGAAAATGTTTTGTGTCCTTCTTCTCTTTTTTCAGCTTTCCTTATCTTCATTAAGTAGTTACGTTTAAAAAAATAAATAAAAACCAACCCCTAAATCCAAGGATCCCCAATGGCACAGCTGGAATGACTGTCACTGCTTTTTGAGACAGTAAGTTCAGCTCATTATCATCTTCCATCAACAAGCAGGTGTCATGCAGCATTTTTTTACAGTAGAAAGTAATGTTAAAAGACTCATGTTAACACCTGGCACTTTGCAGAAACCAAACTCCTACCACAGAGATAAGCACAGGAAACTCCCCATCATCCTGAAGAACCCGGCAGCCAAACAAGTGGGCAGCGTGTTGCTGCAGACCAGCAGGTGTGGCAAAACCCACAGCCAAACCAATGGCTCTGTGCAAAGCATGTTTAGCAGGTGGAGTAGAAGTTGATACCCACAGAACGTACACCATTTCAGATACATTTTGAGTAAAAGGAGAGAGGGTGCAGAGACAGTGCTGTGCAGAAACAGCAAACAGGAACCTATCAACACGTCCCATCAGGTTCCTCCAGGGAACAAAGAAACACTGCAATCAAAGGACTAGTTCTGTGGCTGAAAGTAAGGCACTTGGTACAGAAGGAAAAACACACCTTCATCCTCAGGGCAGGAGACACTAAAAAAAAAATGTATTTTCCACAGGAATGTTCCCTGAGTTAGCAAAATTGGACAGATAGGTTCAAAAATGTGGTATATTGTGCATTTAATATTCAGTGCCTTTCACTTTCCTTACAATATTTTGACAGAGAAAACAGGAGTACCAGCTTTTTCAGTTGTGCTAGTACCAAGAAAAATCAAGAAATTTATGATCACAAACTGTCAGTCCGTTATCAATTAAAACAATGTAACCCAAATAAAATCCTCTCTCTCCATGAGATTCAAGGGAAGCAAGGAAGAGCACAGTGTTCATTATAACAGCTTCACCATCACAATTCAAATTATATAACAGAAACTGAAATACAGTACTTACAAAGCTGACACTGACACCATGTCAAATAATAATTCTGTGCAAGGAATGACCCCAAGATCAGCTACAAATGTCCAACAATGGGGTTATTTATCCAGGGCCACAACGATTTTTACATACTTAACTTTTACAACCAAGTTCTGAAGTGCTGAACTTTTCTTAGCAGACAAAACAGCAAACCTCATCAACAAAACATAGGACTTTCCCCCTTAAGGATCTTCTACAGCCAGAGAGCAGGAATGGGCTGGAGCCTTTCAACTCACCTGTGCACTGAGGACTTAATGAGTTCATCACCTCCTCTTCTGCTAGTCAGCAGAAGATAAAGTGACTGAAAATGTGATCGCATTCTAGGTTTGCCCTACACCGAGTACTCAGGTTGGCAGATTCACTGCAAGGACTGTGCACCTATTTCCGACAACAGTGCACAGAGGAACTAACTTGTCCTTCCTCACCTAGGAGCCTGGGTTGGCCAAGCACTCTGAACTAGCTCTTGCCTTACTCTAGTTTCTAAGCAGAGGTTCCCTTTACTTTTAAATCTTCTCCCTTAGGTCTCAGCTCTGCCTCTGCTACATCACCTCAGCTTGTCGCTGAAGAGGCTGAAGACTTTGAAGCCCTTCAGAAATAACCAGAGGGCTACAGTGAGTCCTTGGATTAGGTGCAGGCTATTATTTTTTCTTAAACAGACTTCTGTAGGGTTTAGATTCTGTTGTTCGTAATATATTTAACACACAAGGACTGCTTCAAAATTCCTCCATTACATGTTGTTGGCCCATGCCATCAGAGGTGGATGTTGGTGGTACGTCAGTAGAGGTGGAAGCTTCCCACCAATATCCCATTACACGCTGCTGCTCTGTGACAGAGCAGTGTCTGATGTGGAAGTGCAGATGAAATAAAAGTGTTGCTGAATCCCCCCATGCAGGAAAAAAAGGCACCCACTGACATTCATCAACACTTGCTGAAAATTTCTGGAGACAAAACAGTGCATGTGAGCACAGTGAGGCGGTGGGTGGTGCATTTCAGCAGTGGCGACAGTGACAGTGGGTCATCTCCACTGGTGCCGATTGTTATGAGTGTAGCACATAGGCTCTCGTTCACTGCTGGTGGAAATGATTAACTAATGGCTGTGCCTGTTCTGAAGAATAATGTTTTGTAGTGGAAAATTTGCTCTATCAAACTTTGTGCTCTTTGTATCTGTCATAGTTTCCATGGAAATAATTAGGAGGCATTACGTTTGGAGCTATCTACGTGCAATACATACATACAACAGTGAACACCTTGTTGCAGAGATCTTTCTAGTAATTAAAATGCTTGCAAATGCAAAGGTTTGAGCAAGTATAAAAACTGTTACTGTAATCTCACAGCAAATAAAGAAATTATTAAATTTGGCCAGAAACGTTTTTTCTTCCTTCTCTCTCTCACAAGCTCTACATTTGCAGAGCTTCCAAGAATTCCAACAGCTAGCACAAGGCAGCAAGGCCCAATAGAAAGGATGCCAGTGAAGGGCTCTGATCTCCTTTCTGTATCACTGTGGTTTAACCCAGCAACAGGTCAGCACTATACGTCCACTCACGCACTGATTCCCCAGCAGGATGGGGGAGAAAAATTGAGAAAGCAAAACAAAGTAAAATGTGTGAATTCAGATGAAGATTAGTGAGGCCAAATGGGAAGCAAAATGATAGCCACAATATATATACATAAATACATAGATCTATATATATAAATATATATATTTACACAAGTGATGCACAATACAGTCACTTATCACTTGCCAATCAACACCCAGTCTGGCCCCAAGCAACAGCTGTCCCCCCTCCCCCNCCAGTTTTGCATTTATTTATTTAAATGCTGTATTGCCAAATGCATGAACGTCAGTATTTAAGTTCTTGTTAAACAGGGAAAAGATATTACCAAGAACGGAATGCTCTCTTCAGGGCAGCACTGAAATGTAAACTCTACTAGGAGCAATCCAGGGGAAATAAAGGCCTCAAGGCTCCAGAGGAAGAAATAAAAAAAACCCTTTAACTGAAAAAAAATATACATTTTAGCCACACATTAAAAAAATAATGCTTTCTCGTGCCGCTAAAATAATCACCCAACAACAGCTGTACAAGATTTTTTAAATTTGTCCCACAGACAACTGATTTGCAGCAGAGCAAGCACAGAATTCCTGCTGCAATTTGTAGTGCGGTGCAGACACAGCTCTGGGACACAGCAGCTCACCAGCACAAGGGCACAGGCACAACTCCTGCAGTTCTCAAGCAACAATCACGCTGTATGGGAAACCTAACGAAAACCTCTTGCTTCAGTAGCTCAGGCAAGCAACAGTACTTCTGGATTCCACCCCAACCACAGAGGAAAGGGGAACTTCACAGTCTGCATAAAAGTGAATTCCTCATCTTAGGAGATTTCTAGCCCTGAAACTTACCAAATTGCTCTACGCAGTGATAAGCAGCATGCATTCTATAGATAACAAATCTAACTTCCTAGACTGAAGACATCCAAAACCCTGTGTGTACACATTTAACAGGTGCCCAGACACACAAAAGAAACCAAACCTTTGTTACGAAATTCACTCTTTAAAATACACAGTAATCTTCACCACTGGAGCGGTGAACAAGCAAAAATTTAAGTCACTTATTTTCCATTCTTTTGCTTCAGTGTTGTACACTGAAGGCACATTACTTAAGGTCATCACTTGAATACTGCATTACATTACTACTTCTAGTGGATAAATATCAATCAGGTATAAAAAGGGATACGATTCAACAAAGCAACACTTTAAAAACAGAGGTTTTCCAGGGAGCACAGCAGACAATTTTATCTCACAGTACTTATTTATACAAGAAGAACGAAGTCATATACACCGTATCATCTGATTGTAACACAGATGTCGTCTTTGCTGTTTCCACAATTCCAGTCTCAAAGAGATCTCCCCCTTGACGACTATGAATGAATTTCATATTACTGATCACAAATAAAAACAAAATAACCTCAATCTTCTAACACGAGACCTTAACAGCGGCATACTGAATGCACCTTTACTCTCAGTAAGTAAAACCCCTAAAACTTGCTTCGAACTGCCACATCTTGGTTTATGATCACTGCTTCCGATCACATCAGTTTAGTTCTTCCTCCCAAAATGTAAACTATCTCCTCTGCTGCTATGCCTTGAGCTGTCTCCAACTGGCCTATTAAATATGTATGTGTTTGTTGTTTAAGGGAAAAAAAAAAAAAGACAAGAAAACTCAATTGACCTTTCCAAACTAGCTTCTTCAGCAAACACAGCTGGTATCAACAAACACCAGATTCTGACTGAAGTTCTCCTCTCTTCTAAGTAACTGTTACATGCATTTATATTCCCCCTGAGCAAGAAATTATAATTTAATGCTATATGGTGCAATTATTTGCAGTTACTAAAATTGGAAAGCACACAATGTCATTCACTTAAATTAAAATCAGCATCTATCCACAGTGAGAAAACATACACTTGCAACAGTCAGACAGCTTAGAAATAAGACAAACAGCTGACGGTATCTGGGGAAAAATCAGAAATCCTACTTGAAATCATTTTGCCTTCATTCCACCATCATTTATTTCATCTACCAGCTTGGAGACTGAGCAAAGAGAATGGAAGTCTTTTTAAAAAGAAAAATCACATGCAGCACAGCACACCTGAGAGCGACCTTGCACAAATAGAATCCACCAGTCCAAACTTCACAGGTCACATCAGAAAACCCAGCCTGACAAAAAATTGCAGTTCCAGCACTACTAGTTGTTTGTGCAAAAAGAAGCACTCATTTATCCCCCACGCACTCACATGCACACAGCAGCTGAAGTCCCCAGCACCTATGAGATCTGCAGAAGTACAACTGGAGGGCTTAGCAGCTGCAGCACAACTAGAGTTCAGCTGAGCCACCCTCCTCCAGACACGGAGGTTCCCAAAACCAAACCCACGGCCCCTTCACAAAGAACGGGATGAGGCCTGTTGGATATCCCAGCTCTGCAACTCTTCTTCACCTGAATGCAGGTTTATACCCCCATCTTCCACTTGTGGAAGGAAAATCATGAACTGACAGCTCCTTCAGAAATGACGGGCTATCCTCAGACAGAAACACGATCAGCACCAGTGCTGCGCATGAGATTGCATGTGCTCATTAAAGGTTCGTGCCAGCTTTCTCATTATAAATAGAACTAAGGCATGACTGTAAACATTTGCTTTGGATGGAAATATCTATGGAAACATTACGTGCCCTGTTCTGAATTTTCAAGCTCCATGTTGTTTTCTGCCACTGCGCAGCAAAGCGACAGACACAGGAAGCATTCAGAACTGGATGTCAGAGAGTGAGGCTGAATCGCTTCAAAAATGGGTTATGGATTTTACTCACTAAAAACAGGGTCTTACATGATTTTCCAGACTCCCGTGAGTATTTTAGTTGGCTCCAAAGCTATTAACACCCACAACTAAGAGCTGCTGAGCCAACAAAAATTGACTGGTGCAGTTACAGTGAGAAATATGGTGCAAAACTCAAATAGCAAAGCAGAAATGCAAGCTCCTCCTGAAAACAGTAAGATAAGACAGACCCACAGAAATCCCATATCAGAATAGCAGGCCAGGTGTCCAAATGTACCTATTAGTTTGTGTATACAGGATGAAATTTCCTGAAAGCCACTACCAAATGAGCATCTCCTCTGCTTGGAAGAAAGACAGTGAGTATCCAAAACTCACACCAAGGCAGTCTGCTAATAAGCCCTGAAAGTTAAGACAAGCAAACAAAACACAATGTATTTTACTGCTGCAAAGTTTTAGACCCCACTAAAGCTACACACAGATCTGGACTCTCTTCTGATGACTAGTGAGAGCTGCACACAGAACTCCCACTTAAGGACTTTATGCACTGCATACTGTGTTTCCTAGCAGACTAACAACAGTGCTCTGCAGCAGTTTGTGACACACACCAGTTTGCTTCATGATGCTTTCAACATCAGAGACAATAACAAAAAAAGTCGCAAGTCAGTACGAAACCAAACACAAACGAAGGATTGGTGAAAATGATGGAAGCATGTACCACAGCAACATAAAGAACGTCAGTGCACACGCTGCGCATGATGTACATACACCAAATGTTTTTATTTAAGGAGAAAAAAGAGAGAAAGAGAACACATCAACAGAGTTAGAAGTGATGACACTACTACTCCTAACAGGTCATATCTGAATTTCGTGGCATTTGAAATCCAGCCTCAGATTTAACATGACACTAATGTAACCTTCATAAATAGCATAGCAAGTTCTTTGTTTTCAGCAGGCACAGCTCAGAGGCAACTGGCAGTGAGCAGGGACAATCTAATAAAGAGCTCACATACACACAGTGTTATGTTCATAATTTAATTTCCTCTCGAATATGCATAGTTGACAAAACCTACAAAAGAGGAGATTTAATCAATATCCAGAAGATTCTACACCCCCTAAGCACCTATGTAGAAGCCGTGAGGTCAGAGTTAGATGTAATAAGTACTGTAAGGAGTAACCCTGGTGACTGCTACGGCATACGTATACCTCTGAACAATCTCAAATCTTAACTCATCTTGGAAAAGCAACTGCTGTTCACTGCAATCTTGAAACTGTTTCCACTTAACAGTCCAATGCTTCAGATCGTTCTGCTCTGAAGCAAGGTTCACTTTGGAAGTGTGCTAGTTTTGCCTAGCTTAGTTAACTGAATTAGTTTTCTTCATTACATCCAGTATGGCCACGTTTGGATTTCGTGGCCACAACAGCACTGACAGCACACCGATGTTTTAGTCGCTGCTGAGCGGGGCTGCACGGAGCCAAGGACGTTTCAGTATTTCAGCTTCTTGAACTGTCTGGCCAGCAGGAGGAGCTGGGGGGCACAAGGAGCTGGGAGGGAGCAGAGCCATGACAGCTGACCTGGACAACGGGAAGTCCCCGCCGTGTGATGTTCGGCACAGCAATAAAACTGTAAAGTTTATAAAGGGGTAAAGAAGGAGGAAGGGGGCACGTTACCAGAGCATAATGCTTTCAGATACATGGTCTGATTTTTGGGTGGTGCTGTGCGAAGCCGAGTTGGACTCGGTTATCCTTATGAGCCACTTCCAACTTCCAATATTCAATGACTGAATGATTCAGAGCAATGGTGTTTGTCTTCCCAAGGAGCCGTGCTGCATGATGAACCCCTCCATCCTGCCTGCTGAAAGGAAGCAGCAAACGAATTCCTTCTTTAGCTTCGCTTGTACAGGCAGCTCTGCTTCACCCAGCAGAGTGCCTGTGCAACTGCCCATACTGTTGCAAGGGGGTTCCTCACTGCCAAATGCAGCCTAGCTGCCTGAGGGGTCAGACCGCAGCAGGAAGACGCCAAGCAGAATTTCTATCTGCTGGTAAAATCAGCGTACAGAGCAAATATCCTTTGGTTCTGAAGGAGGAAAACCACAAGTATTTCAACTTGCAAGTAAAAACTTTCATACTTGAAGTCATTTTACATTTGTTAATTTTTTATTTTCGAAAAAACAGAACCAAAGTAGGTTGGTACAAGACCAACGTGTACAATTTCACTCTTAGATTAATGAATTCAGAAGGCAGAGGGGAATAATCCAAGAGAAGAAGCACAGCCAAGAAGCATTTGGAAATACAGTGTACTACTACAGAAATTCCATTATCACCCATATGCCTTGGCTGCTTTTTGGAGCCTGAACAGAAGGAATATGCAGGCTAACAGCATGTCCTTACCTCCCATGATGCTACAAGAGTACGTATATACATTTTTAATACACCAAAAACAAACACCTGAAAACATAAGCTTGTGTACTTTTGCATAATGAACACAGTCATCTAAGAAAGAGAAACAAAGCCACTTGTGTTTTGAGCCTAGAACAAGACTTAGCAGTCCTCCTAAAATTACTGAGTACAGAAAGCAAAATGGCACACACCGGCACAGACAGAAGCAACTCTAAAAAACTAACATAAAATTAACCTCTCTGAAGACTTGCGCATTTTTTTTCATAGCTAAGAGCTCATCACTCTTCACTGTTTCTTGTGCTATCCCTGTGCAGCACTGAGAAGAGCCTGGCCATCCATTTGCCTCCCGCCCCCCTTTAGCTACTTATAAACATTAACCAGATACCCCCTCAGTCTTCGCCAGGCTGAGGAGACCCACATCTTTCCACATATGGGAGATGCTCCAGGCCACGTAACATCTTTGTGGCCCTCTCTCTGCTGGACTCCTAGGAGATTCCTGCCTTTTTTCATCCAGGGAGCCCAGAACTGAATACAGTACTCCGGACGTGTCCTCACCAGGGCAGGGCAGAGGATCACTTCCCTTGACCTGCTGGCCATGCTTTTTTTTAATGCACTCCAGGATACCACTGGCCTTCTACACTGAAGTCATAATTTCTGTCCCACACTAACTTCAGCTGTTTTTCCTGCATTGTAAAGGACGACAAATGCTGCTTTCCAAACCAAAATAAGCAAGGGAACATAAGATCCAAGCCATACAAGGTCTCCTTCTATATGACATCCTGCTTATGCTGAAAGGACTACTTTTGCTGCTTTTTATTATTATTATTATCCCACTTAGGAATATGAGATCAAATATTACAACAGCAGGCTCCTGCACGTACCCTAGAGCAACATTCTGCCAACAAGGCTGGATGATGGAAATTAAAACAATACACGGTTATGTATTTTCAAACCCCCTCTTATCTTAAATTGCCATAAGAAACAAGAGCTAAGAGTGTAATCTTATTAAAGCCACTGTTTATTAGTCTTGGGTGCTTCTAAAAGGTTTCCTCAAGCTCCTTTCCTGGTTTTTAAGGAAAGCACAAATGTCTTTGGCAAGCTTTAGGGCTGAAGAATCACACGGTTCAATTACATTTCAACATCTGCCAATACAAAGCACTAAGTGGACTGACACTACTACTGGCATGTCATTTCAAATTACTACTTTGAAACCATCTATAAAAATAAAACGTTATGAAAGATACAGAGTGGCTATCACTGAACCCCTTAACTATTAAGCTGAGAGAACCCTATGTTACTTTCTTCGTAACTTTCCCTGGAGGCCAGTGGGGATTAATAGAGAATTTAAGGCTCTGCAGTACAAGCTCAGTCTGAATTTTTATATCCAAAATAGGCGTATCACGTTCATTCACACTTTTTTGGACGTTTCTGGTGTTTTTAAATGACACTGCTCTTTAGGCACGACTGAGAGAGAAAACCCTACACAAGTCCAACAGCATCAAGTCAGCATACTATACTCAGTCACTGACTGGACATAACACAGGAAAACAGTGGGAGAGCATCAAACGTTAATTTCATAAGACAAGATTTTAGTTTCCTGTTTCCAGTGTTTTGAAATTAAACTGATATAAAAAGATTTAACCACAGGGTCTAACAAAAACAAGCCTTGGACACTCACTGGAAGTTGTCTGAAATACCCTGAGCCACCGAAGCTCCCACAGCCAGGACTGCTGACCGCCTCCCAGGCTGCAGCTGTGCAGCCATGGCTGATGAACACCAGGCCGGTCACAGCTAAAGATACAGGAGATTCCTCTGCTAGCATCAGTTCCGTTGAACAATAGTTAGAGAACTTTGCATACCTTCTTATGGATTATTAGACATATTACAAGACTGCATACAGCCTGATGCTGCCTAGTTGTGGGTTTTTTTGGTTTTGCTGTGTTCTGTGTTCTTATGCTTTAAGCAATACATTCAGACTGTCACCTTGAGCAATTTCTAGAAAAACAGCCATATGTGCCTTACAATACGTACTTAATGCGCATTTGATAACTCCTAAAATACACTGTATAAAAGCATAAGAAAGTCACAACCAAGTGAATTTCTTTCAAACTCATTTTAAGACAAAACCAACAGACCAAAAAAAAAGTCCATGTGCCTTCACAGCAGTTCAAGAAATACTGAGTTCTAAAATGCTCCAAAGCCTCACACAGCTGTCACTACTCACATCAGTTGACATCAGCCTCGTGACAGCTGGGAAGGGGCAGCCCCAGTGTCAGGCACTTCCCTGAAGGTACCCAGGATCACCTCTGTCACTTGAGCAGGTGGAGAGCTGCTGACTGCGCAGCACGTTGGGTGAGCACGCCTGCAGGGTCTGTGGAAGGTCTCTGCAGAAATATCAGCAGGGTCACTCCAGAGCCAGCCCTGCTAGGGCTCCAACCAACAGTCTGCCCACAGGGGGCATACTGCTCTTGTGACTGCTCTGGATTACTCTGACCAGAACTGCCAACATCCCTGTCTGCATCAGTATTACTGGATGTACACACATTTCAAAACATACAAACTGTTGCCAAGAGAAGGACGAAAGATAGAACAGGAGGGAGTGGAGGGGGAAGGAAAAGAAAAAAAAACATAGATGACCCTTGGATCCCCTCTAGACAAAACATACTTTAAATCATCATTTTTATTTAGAAGAATTTCAGTAAATCATAGCTCTACCATTGGTGCATCCACTTACAAGAACACTTCAGCTCTGCTCCACAAGTTTCCCTTTCATTGACCTGAACCTCACAGCCACTATTTCTGCATGTAAAATGTTACCATACTATTGCCCACTCTCTTTGTGAGAAGTGTCCATGTTTGGCAAAGACATAATCTAGAACCTGTGTATTTATCTTCCAGATACTGCACGTTAATGGATGTTTCTGCTTTGTACATACACAGGGGGATAAAATAAATAAAAATCACAGGGATGGATACAAATATCCTTAAAAATACTGCATAGTGATATTTAGGATAGCCTTCAATATTGCAGGCACCATCCCACAGCACACAATAACTGAATTTTTGCCAAACCCACCAGCAGTTGCCAACAAGTCAGATGCTGTGATGGAGCTAGCTCCATCAGAGCACATAATGCGGAACAAAACGGCTTTCCCAGCACTGCAATGCAGATCACTGTCAAACAGCATCATAGCACCACAACCACAAAAGACAGATATGAAGGAAGATTTGTTTCCTCAAATTGTTTCTTTTCTTTTCCCAGTGTTTAGCAGGTTGCAAGCTCCGAGCAACATTACTATTCTTGTTCCCACTTCTATTTTTAATTGCTGCAATGCATATTTTGTAGTGTTCAATTATTTTCCAGCTGTTCGTAGAACAGTACTCACACACATCTGCACACTTAAGAGACCAGCGTGTGCCAAGGCCTCATTAATATGCCTGTCAGTGACAAAGTTGGGTAGTAAAACTGACAGCTCACACATTCTGTATTCACAGTTCCATTTTCTGGGGAACTACTTTTTGTCTTTCCTTTACCTGCCAAAGCTTACAGCTCAGAAGCAACGAGTCTTTTAAGTATTCTGAAGCTTTTAAGACACCCACAAATACAAGCCTGGCTGATATGGAAAGACTGCTTCATGTACAAGAAAAACAGTCACAAGTGCTTGTTGATATATTAACAATTCATTATTACAGCAGAAAAAAATTGTTTTCAAGTGTCAGCTTTTAAATAGAAGAAAGGCTCAAATACAACGCAGCATCTGGCCCCAGAGCAGTCAGTAAACGAGGCGCCTAGTGTTTAGCACAAGTGGTTCCCTTTGCAGTCAGTGGCACTGGAGGAAATGTCGCACACGGGCTGGAGTGTTTGCAGAACCAACTCCCACAGCATGAAAGAGCAATCACAGCTGGGGAACAACTCGGCATGCAACTACACTCACTGCGGAAGAGTGAAATCCTCCAAACAGTGGAGCTTCTAGGGGAAAAAAAAGAACACTCAAATAACCATATAACGCCCCAACTCCGCAATAACAAGCAAAACAGTAAAAGGCATCTCAGATCTCTGCCGAACTCAGGCTCCCGTCTGCCCAGCTGTGGCGAAGGCCAGGGCAGCAGTACATGACCACAAAGTCTGAACCACCCCGCAGCAGCACTGGGATCTTATTTGAACCTCTGGGCTGAGACAACACTCAGGAGGGGCTGCAGCCTCGGTGGTGCCCCAGGAGGCAGGCAGAGCAGCACTGTGAAATTCCTACCTCTGGGGCCAAATGGATGAGGTCTCCAGGGCTGCTCCCTCCCACTGCCTTCTCCCATTCTTCCTGGCTACAAGGAACAAAATCTTTCTGCAATTCTTACAGTTTAAGGTCAACACACCTCTACTATGTAAAACAGTAGCAAAAATAGTCAAAATGCCGCTATTAGCATGTACGTAAAACTCTTAAGAAACACTGAGATATGTAAGCCCCAGCTCACAAAAATGCTGGTATTTTAAAAGTTAATTTGATTTTATTTTAAACTGCTGCTGGACAGAAGTCTATACAGTAGCTGCTTACAAATTTATCTCACAGCCAGAGGAATAATACTGCTTTCTCTCGAAGAAGTCTTAACATTTTTGCTTTACATGATCTCTGCTGTTGTATTTAATAAAGAAAAATACTGTGCAGTAGACTGGAAATTCACTAAACTTCCTTCACTCAGATCATTGCGTGAAGGAGGAAAACTCTGGTTCACTGAATTCAGCTCAACTCATCATTACAAAAAACAGAGACATACACTAAATAGAGGTAAATTTGGTTCCTTAGTAGGTAATTGTTATAATGCCACTTAATATGAAAAAGCTGATTAGCTGCTTGTTTAGCTAATCAACGGATTTTATTTTAAGCTGTTTGTTTAGTTCATTAGCATACCTTATTCTAGCTTTTATTAGGTTTCAACACTTTCTGTAGCTGTCATTAAAGGACTTCATCTAGTGCACGTGCATACAGCTTCTCAAGTACCAAATACGGCCGCTGCACTACACACCATCTCAGCAGATGCACCATCTCACTAGAAAGAGACAAGAAGAGAGTCCCACAACACTCTTCCAGATGGCAGGTGCTGAGGTCAATAAGTTTTCAACACTTTTGCCTCGCTGCGTATCCCACAGATGTTCAATGGCTCCATTCATCCTGCAAGCAGAACCCATCTCTTCAGTGGAAAAGTACGAGCAGGACCCATGACTGACATTTACACCCTGATCTTCCGACATTGTTTTAACAGGGCATGAGACATGCAGCCCCTTTCCAAGTAGCAACATTTGCTCTTGTCAAAAGGAACACTTCAAGCAGATTAAGTTCTTCCCCTCGTTTTTCTGATCATCGAGTCACCTTTCTACCTGTAACAAGTGCTGGAACATTCTGTTCAGGTTATGTTGCTAATGCAATGCATCCAGTTCCAAGCTTGTACTGTACAGTGCCTGCAGAAAAGAGCATGCAGTCTCCGTGTACATACACGGATGCAGGGATAATCTCTCCCTGCTACACAGAGCACACCTGTTTCAGAGCATTCAGCGGTAGATGGAGTTCACAGAAGTGCAGCAAAAGAAAACAAACACATTCCATTGAGAAAAGGTTCTTGTTTAGCACAGCTGACACAGGAACAAAAGCCACAGGTGTTACAACACAGCTTCGCGGAAAAATACCATCTAGCAACATGCATTTTGACACTGTAAGACTCAAGTTTAGAAACAAATAGAGGGAATTAGCAATTTTCTCGTCAGTAATATTTGACTAAAGCAAAATGCTGGGGTATGTAAAACACAGGGGGAAAAAGACACTGAAAACAAACCTCTTAGATTTTTACCATCCACCATCCTACTACTACAGATTACTCACTCTGCTGTTTAGGAGCAAATAATGCAGATGAAAACACACAGGAACCATTCGTGTCAATGACAGAAGGGGATACGACACTGACAGTTAAGGGGAAGCATCGTGCACCCCACACTTGGGCTACGCCCATAGAAGATGCTCCTGCAATCCCCTGCAATGTGCTTCTAGACCTATACTACTAAAACAGCAAAAAAAAAAAAAAAAATTCAGAATTGAAAGGAATAAAAAACTGCTGAAACAAATTTTGCAAATTACATTCTTCCACAAATTATCTATCCAGCATGGCTTGTTTTTATGCCCTACAAAAGCGCCGCATTTCCTCCTATGTGAACCTTTTAATTTTTTTCACTATCAGTCCGGCTACGCAACTAGATTTCATTTCAGACCTTCCATGCGTTGCATAAAAAAGGCCTACAGTAACTCTAAAAAGTTAACAAAAGGGACTGTTATTTGCCTTTTCAAGCGTCATCACAAATTATTCCTTCTGTACTTCCTCGTTTTTGCATATCACCTGTCCTGAGTGTGAAACACTGCAATCTCTCATTTCTGCATTTTCCTTCCACGTCAAATGGGTAGAAAAAAGTTTAATGCTCTGTGTATTAAACAGGAAATGGTGAAATGATCTTCCAGAAATACATACAATCTAAAAGTGAAAACAAAAACTTGCGAAATATTTCGCAATATTGTTCAGAACCTACCCCAAATTACATAACATATTCAGTCATAACATAGTCAGTCAGAATTTCATTTGTTATCAATGCAAACATTTCATTTTTCCACTCAGAAAAAAAGAAGAAAAAAGAAAAGGAAAAGGGTCTAGGTAACAAATAACTAGTCAGAATTAATTAACTCTGGTAATTAATTTACAGTTCCCAATTTAGAGGAATTTGAGATCACACACAAAAAAAATTTACATGCCACAAGAAGTAGTCTTCTGTGCACTTTTAATCACACTTCAATTACTCATATTTCTGGAAAAGACTTAAGAACAGTTGTGTAAAACAGAAGAATTTGCCTCAAAAATAAAGTTCCATTAGCAGCTATTCCTGAAACATTTCGTAATTCAGCTATTCCAGGCCCACAGACAGATCCATGCTGAATTGCACCTCCAGCACCCCAGATCTCAACATGCCCACAGCAGAGCTCCTACAAATGGGGAAGGAAGGGAGAAGCCAGTCTGGAGAGCGCTGGACCCAAGTCTCCAGTGGGGAGCTGTGGCACAGTGAAGCCAAAGAAGGCACCTGATATATTTTTATTTAAGTTGTCCAAAGAAAAAGAGCATAAAAGAAAGAGTATTTCCACAAGGGAGACTGTCCATACAAGAGAAATTCAGCACATCCTGTAGCATTTAGACAAAAGGACCAGGGTCTGCCTTTACTTTTAAGATGAATTATGGCTGTGTTTTTCTTTACGATTACNTTGTAGGATTGTGTTAATGCTAAAGAAATGTAATAGGCTGAGAATTCAGCATGTCAACGTGACCTACATTAAATAAAATTTAGTGTTTTAAATAAAGTGACCTTGTCCTCCTAAATCCTGTAGCAGTCTGCAAGCAAAATCTGTCTTTTTAACTTCTGTTCAAGACGCTGAAAAGAGGGGAAAAAAGTAGTTAGTAGTACTAGTTTTCAGTAGTACTGAAAATAAGGGCTCATAAAATATTTTATTTCTCTTCCTTCTGCACTGTAGAATTTTTAGTACTTCCTCCCCCGTCTTCCAAGCCTGGTGTTAAAGATGGTTATGGTATTAAAAAAAAAAAAAAAAAAAAAAAAAAGAACATATGGATTAGGAAAATGGTGATCTGCCATTTCCACTTCAGTGCATCTGCTGCCTTAAAATACTATTTTAAGATACGCAGCCCTTCTCAAAGCAGCTCAACATCTGTAAAGTAAAAGCAGAAACAGACTTCTCATCACTTTGGCACACAGGCATCAGCGTCCTGAATCCAACTAAAATGCTCTCTGAAAACCTTAAGATTCGATCTGATCCCTGTGTTTAACATGGGGAAAAGCCTCAAAGGGCTCAAGATCATTCTGAGCTTCCTGTGATAGCCATCTTCTGAGCTCAAACAGCACTTTGCACAGGAAACCAGCCTACAGATTCACAAACAGAAGCCATTACCACCATATATGTGAAAACCAAAAACCTCCCTGTTACTGTGGAACATGTTTATTTGAGGTATGAAGCTAACAAGTCTGTCTTCCAGACCACCAGCCAGGAAATGTTAGACTTAAAAACCAAGCCTGCAATCCTGCAATTCCCTTCAGGTTTTAGCAGTTGGGTACCAGACACCTGAAGATCAACAGGGGAGCAACAACTCTGCTTTGGCCTCGGCACACTCTTAAGCAGCCCCTCCTGCAGGAAGTCTGTTTTCTCCCAGCAGTCTCACCACCACCCCAGGCACTGGTTTTCTCTGCAGGGGTCTGGGTCAGCGGCAACAGAAAGTGCCCTGAACTGTGTACTGGGGCCTCAGCACCGCTTCTTCCAGTTTCACAGACGAGGAGCATAAGTTTCAACGTCTTGTTGCACAATGCAGACACAGCATTATTTCAAACCTCTGCTGAAGTGACAGCAGCACGATGGCTGCCTCTCCTAACAGAAGACTCTCCACGATGACCTAAACAAGCACTGCAATTAGAGACATAGTCTCTTTACAGTGAATACAGCAGCACATATTACAACTCTGTGATAATAGTTAGCTGAAGTTGAATGGCCTTGTGCTAAGGCTAAGATTAAGTACAAAAACATCAACTGCTTGCACGAAGTGCAAACAGCAAAACACATCCTCCACTGAAGTGCCATTAATGCATACATATAAAGGTCGACGTTGCTGGTTAAACCAAAAGAACAAGCCCTGAGGTCTGCCTGCTAAACTGCGCATTTTAAACCACGCAGTGTGCCGGGGACAGGGAGGGCCCGAGGGCACCGGGTGCTGAGAGCCGGGCACAGCGGGCAGCAGCCCCTCACGCAGCGCCCGTCTCTCACCTCCTCCCCGGGGTTACGGCCAGGCAACATCACGCGTCAGAGTGATGAAAAGGCAAGAGAGCCCCTCTCGCCCCCGGAACGTCTGTGGTCAACCCAAACACAAACGAGGCCCGAAGAAGTCTCCGAGTTCCACGCAGGGGTCACGGCCACGAGGCCTGCCCGCTCCCCCCTGGGAAGTGCTGCCCGCCCGCTGCCCTCCCTCGCGGGGATGGCGGCCGCACTCACCGCTGGGGAACGGCTCCATCTTCCTCCCGGCTCCTCCAGCAGCCCCGACAGCAAAGCCCGGCGAGGGAGGAGGCGAAGAGGCACGGCCCTTCACTTCTCCTCCTCCCGCCGCCGCATGCTCCCCGCACGGGCTGGGCCGGCCGCGGCAGCTCCCCGCAGAGCAGCTCTCTCAGGGCAGCGAGCCGCCGCCGAGCGCTTCCTGCCCGGGCCGCGCCGCGCCACCCGCTCCTCCCTCACGCAGCGCCTCGCCCCGCCCGGGCCGCGGCCCTGCCTGCGCGAGGCACGGCGCTGAGCCCGCGGCAGACACCGCCCTGTCGCGGCAAAAGCGGAACTGCCGGGGCCCGGGAGCGGCTTTAGACGGCCGCGGGGCCACTCATAGCCGGCTGGCGGGCGCCTGGAGGTGTCTGGGCCTGCGCTCGGCCGCGGGCCCCGCGCAGGGTGGCTTCTCGGGGCGGCTGTGTGCAGTGCCCGTGCTGCCCTGATAAAGTACCATCTGGAGTTGTTTTGGTCCTGGAAATGTTTAACCGTCAGCTTTGGGGGGGAAGGAAGCTGATTACTCCCTGAAAATTCCAAATTTAAAAGCCATCTGTTCTCCCCCAGAAAAGAAGAAACTGAAGTCTGACCCTATGTTTCCCTGCTGTTTGCAGGAGGGCTACAGACACACCAGCTCAGGCCCTATTCCCACTGCCATACCTGTTGCTATTGCTCTGTAAACCTAAAATTGCACTTTTTCACACAAAATGACTTAGTTATATTGACGTGCCGGTAGCATAAACTGCATCGTAGTTACGTTTCAGATTAGAATCATACAATGCTAGAATATCCTGAGTTGGAAGGGACCCACAGCAATCATCAAGCCGAACTCCAGGCTCCACACAGCACCACGCAAAATTTAAGCCCTGTGTCTGATAACAGTGTCCGGATACTCCAGCAGCTCGGGGGCCGTGACCACTGCCCTGGGCAGCTCGTTCCACGCCCACCGCCGTGTGTTGCAGACCCTTTCCCTGACCCCCAGCTGCCCCTCCCCTGACACAACTCCATGCCGTTCCCTCGGGTCCTGTCGCTGTCACAGAGAGCAGAGTAGCGCTGCCCTCCGCTCCCAGTGAGGAGCTGCAGCCGCCACGAGGGCTCCCCTCAGCACCTCTGCTCTGCGCTGAGCGCACCGAGCGGCATCAGCTGCACCTCACGCATCTTGCCCTCCAGACCCTTCACTGTCTTCATAGCTGTTTCTCGGACCCTGTCTAATCATTTAATCTTATATTGCGGCACCCAAGCCCACCCCCAGTGCTGGAGGTGAGGCTGGACCAGTGCAGAGCAGATCGGGACAACCCCTTCCCTCACTCAGCTGGCAGTGCTGCGCCTGGTGCCCCCCAGGGAGCAGTTGGCCTGTATCTTAGTTATATCTCACACTGGAGTTTAATAGCCCCAGTGCTGGGCCCTCCTTGAATGACACTCCTTGAACCAAGACATAGCAACTGCTTATCCTTGTCAGAAACACTTTTGTTATCAACTTAGTAAATCAGCAAAGCTTCTAACAGCTTGAAACATCCCAAGAGGTTTCTTTTCTAAGCACTGACCCTGCCTGACATATATTTAGATACGTTAAAGAAGCATTAATAGCCACACAGCTGACTCAGTGGTGCTGGGATCCTGCACAGAGACTGCAGAGAGGCCTAAGTGACTTTTTTGAGCTCCTCATTGCTCTCTTTCACCATTCATTTTCTAATCCTTAATTAGCCTGACACATCTCAATGAAGCTGAAGAGCCAGAATGAGGTCCTGCTCATGAGCAGGAATTTCTATATCTGAATGTTCCTATTAAAATCAATTTTCAAAAGGATATATTCATATGGATAAAGTTAGGTTCAGAGGTAATTTAATCGTAGTGCTATTCATGTCTGTCTGATATTAGGTGAATAAGACCTTCAGTATGATTGACAGAAGAACATTTAGAGCAGAGTTATAACTGAAGCTCCAGCTTTGCCTGGAGCTGTTAAAATTAGAAAGCTAGAATTTCTGCAATATTATAAAAATTTGTGTCCAAAAGTTACAGAACCTTTCACTGCAAAATAGTTTTCAGTTTTGGTTCTAGTGGGAAAAGTGATTGATAAAAGTGAAGAAGGTTAAGAACTTTTTTTTTTGTCCTTAAGCCAGCAATTTTCACACAATCTTTTTATTTAAAATACAGAATAAACATTTATTTAAATGTTTGAGTCCCTCAGTCTATCCTTATAGCACATGCAATGACATATTTTGCATTTGTTTGGTGACTTGCATTCAGCAACATCTTAGCTGACTCTTTTCAGCAGGGTAAAATACAATTTCTAGCAAGCTCACCTCTTTCTCATCTTTGAAGACCAGCTTTCCCTAAACAATGTTCGAGACATTTCAGCTTTTAAACAGCAGGAAGTATGACTCAAGCCTTCTTTGTTCTGATTTGTTTTTCTGCTGAGAAGAACAGAGACCCGATCTATGAGCATTACAAGTGTCAGGCAGACAGTTGGGTGCCTTTGACGCAGTGGGAAGTCACCAATTGTGTTCAGTCAGATCTGCTACACTGCAGGGGAACATGGAGCTACATAGCTGTGGAGCTATCAGGACTCTAGAGGTCTGAAGGCATAAAATTTACTTCACCAGCCTTGCTAAAATATGTGGAAGAGAGCTCAGGTGTGGGATTGGTGAAGCATTTGGCCAACAACCTCAGAAGGAAATACGAAGATTGCCCTAATAAATACTTGTGCCTAAGGCCTGGGCAAAAGCAGGGCAATTCCCCATATTCCCCGACTTAGGTGGTTAATTCCACAGACTACGGTTTTAGTTTTCTCCTTCATATGAGGTTTTGTATTTAAAGCTGAAAATGTTTCGTTGCCATACGCACAATGGCATAACTTCGACACCTCTCCCAGCAACTACAGCTGTTGGCAGCCAGTATCTGCTCAGGATATTGTCCCATGCAATCTGTAACACTGCTTTCAAAATAGATCATATCTGTCTATCTATCTATCTATCTATCCATCTATTTACTTCTGTAGGTGTACCTAAAATGAGCAGCTGCTTCCACAGAGAAGTTATTGCAGTCTTTGTAGATCTACATTCCTTCTTGCAGAGTTAAATGAACAGTTACCTTGCCTCTCTCTTTCTGTCCTTCAAAAGTTTTGAGTCCCTTGATAGACTACAACACATCTATCACAGGAAAAGCATCTCAAAGGCGGTAAAATTGCTAGCAGATAAACTAAATAAAAGTAAGGGAGGAAATGTACTGTAAGAACCTAAGTTAGAAAAATTATTCTAGCATGAACTAAACACTGGAGAATCCTTGCATAGGGACAGTTACAACTGTGCCTGTAGAAGGATGTAAGAGGCAGGGAGCATCTAAGTAACTAAATGCAAGAAAATCTTCAATCAAGAATTTGAAACCACATCTTATTAATTCTGTTGCTCACAAAATTATTTTCTTTAATTGTGTAGCTGTATGTTTTCTTAAGTAATCTTGTGTCACTTTGAGTTCCAACCCACAGCATGAAGAGGAGCTGGCTGACCATGACCCTTGGTGTCACCTTCTGGACACATCCCCGTTAGCCTGCAGAAATGAGATGTAAGTCACTGTTAAAGCTTTTATCCAATTTGTTATCAGCAGGTACAATTAAGGCCACTCCTTAATGCTTTTGTGGTTTTTTTTCCCTCATGTTCTTACCAATGTGCTAACGAAACGCATGTTCTCAGGATGACAATTTTTTTAACATACCTCCTTATTCAAAACAAAATGCTTGGTGGATGCTGACAAACAAAATCTGCAGTATTCCAAGGAAGCTTCTGCACAAAACACAACAGTTAGGCAGAACATATTTTCTGTTGAAGGAGAGATTCTGCTGTGCATTAAAAAGTGACTTTATACAACTGATGCCAAACTAAACCTGTTCAGACTGCAGTCAAATTTATTTTGAGCCACTGCTTTGACTGTCTAGTGCACCTATATGCTAAAAATGATAAATTCCGTATGATTAAACTTTGCAGGGAACCTTGCAGGAAGTACTGTTACAATCTCAAGAATCAACCATGGCTGGTTTGACAAGGGAAATCAAGTCTTAAGTAGTTATTTATCGGAATATGTTTTAAAGGCTTCGTATACTATTTCAACAAAGGGATCATTTGTTTTTAAAAACATGCAGTTTGTTCTTCCTGTGTTATTTAATTACCTGCATTATCTGAATCTTCTCTTTGTTATCTAAACTGTAGATTTTAAGCTGATTTCACAGCAGCAAGAGCTTTCTTTAATGTGCTGATGTAATTGTTTCTGCACCATGATATCTGTCAAGTCTGAAAAGACTACATAAGAACTCCTGCCTTAAAAGCTGTTATTAACAGACTATGCAGGAAAGTGATTATATTCAGTAAAATACATCTCCACATCGTTCATGTTCTGCAGAACTGCAATGGAGATTGTTATGCTTTCCTTTTCAAATAATTTAGTACTATCTTTTATGTATATATAATTAAAAAGTGATGATTCCTTCTGCTGCTGTTTGTCGCTTAAGTTCAGAGCAGAGCTCTGGTCAGTCTTCTGCTCTCAGTTGTAATAATGTTGTATCACAGTTTATCAATATGCTGCAAAGAAAATGTTACTGAATTCTTACGTACATGTAATAGGTCGTGAGAAGCAGCTTTGTAAAATGCAATGCAGAAGGGTTTTAACAGAGGATGACACATCTCATTTTGTGAGAATTTGAATGACTTATTTAAAAACAGAGAATATACAGGAATCTTTTCAAATGTTTTGAGGTTTCCAAGAATAAAATGAAATTCAAACATTAAAGGAAAGCTATGCTCTCTGGAAGAAAGATGATTTGCCAGATGTAGGTGATTTATTTCTGATGAGGCTAGTGCCATATATCACTGGTTTTAATATTTATAATTCCATTTGCAGGCTTGCTCTGTATCTGTCCTTGCTTTAAGTGGGACCATCAGAATGAAGCACTTCGCCCAACATTATCCAAGGTAAAACCTGAACACAGGCTGTCCCTGTTTTGGGGTGGTGTATCACCAAGCTCCATTTCAGTTTCAATAAGCAGCAAGGTTTAGTTGTTTAGTTCCCACATTTGTAACACACACAGAGCAAACATCATACTAGGCTCTATTGATTGTAACTTCTGTTCCAACATATAATGAAAATTATGTCCTGAGATTATTCCTTCATTTATTTTATTATATTTTTTCTGCTTAAAAATCAAACTGGACTTAGTGTTCTCATTGACTGAGAAAAAAAAAAATCTGTGTGAATTTGTTAAAAAACAAACAAACAAACAAAAACAAACAAAAAAAAACAAGCTGTCAAATCTATGTATTGGAATTAAAAAATATTTTTGCAACCTTTCTCCTAACTTTAGGACTTTTAAGTCAACCAAGTGGATAAGTCTTACAGAGAGTCCTTAACCCTTCTAGATTTTACACTGAAATGAAAGTGAAGGAAACAAGGCTTGGGAATAAAGTATAGATTTAAGGAATATACATCACTTAACACAAATCTAGCAAACAGTTTAAAGTGTGCTTATGTGAAAAGTATAGTCTTGTATTAAATAAGACTTCTGACTTGTGTGAAAAGGTTAATTCTAATGCATTCTGAAAGTATGAAGGGTTCAAAGAGAACGATTTGCTAATATTAAAGATTTATAGTATGGATACATTAAATTAAAATTAGTAGCCTAATTATAAGTATTAGGACCAGAGCAAATGTGAGGAAATGAAGTATCCAGTAAAACAGTTTGAAATAAGAGCAGACCAAAATATTAAGAACAGCCAAAATTCCATTTTTTTTCCTGCAAGATACTAAAATATTTTAGGTTTTTAAGCAATCAGACTGATGCTGTAAGATAAAAATGACTTTTCTTGATCTCATGGACCAGGTAGCAAAGGCTTTTATTTCAAAAATTTTCTTTCTGGAATTTAGAATAAAATGACAACTCCAGTGAGCAGAAATATTTTTTTCATTAGTTAGTGGTTGTTTCACTGCTAGCTTATGTGATTCTAAGGTCACACCTTACCAGGTGAGACTGTTTCACGTCTCAAACCACACAGTCCTACTTGTTTCTTTGTGTTATTGCTAGTGGATGTGTGGTTGCACCACAAAAATGAAAAGTTGGTGCTTTTTTTCTCTCTTAGTTTCCAACCTTTTTATTGCCAACACTGACGCAAGATATGGGAACATGCAAAACAAATGTGGAAAGGACAAGAAGTTTCTGAACTCTTGAATCCTGAGTGATCTCTTTCCATTCCAAGTTCCATCAATCTTCAGCACCAAAATACACCGTAGAAGCAGGAAATATTCAAACTGCTTACATACACGTGGGAACACATGCAGTACTATAATGTGTACTGGTGGTATACTCATTTCTCATCTTACATCGGCTTTATTTCCCTGCGGCAGAACGTTTTGCTGGTGGGCACTCTTAGCAAACTTATTTACAGCCTCCTTTTAATTCCTCAGCATGCATATTATCATGCTGAAAGCCTGGTAATAACTGTGGGAGATGGAGAGGTCAGCTCAGCATTGTCGAATGTTGACTCGCTGATAATGAGGCTCTGGAAAGGAGACAGAGGGTCTAAATAAACAGGACTGTTTTGTACCTAGGCATGAGATAAACTCTCTGCTGACTATGAAGACTTGTTATGGAATTTGCTTGCTTTCTAGCCAGCGGATTGTTAGTGGAAATGTACTGAATATGCATGTTAGAATATAAAAGGCTTGCTTTAGAAAGTAGATATATAGAGACATACATCATGATCGTGATCATTATGGCAATAAAGAAATCTTCCTGGCAANCTTAACATTGTCCTGTTACCTCTGATGGCAGTGAGTTCTGAGATGAGTCTGATTTGCACTGGATTTATCCAGAGGCTTTTTGCATTTTTGAAGGGTTTTCATTTTCTTTCCTTGATCCTGAGCCAAAGGGGATTTTCTTGATGCTACGGATAGTTCCAAGAAACACCAAGGCCATAGCAGCAGACAACTTTTGTATAAGCTCAAATGACGGGTCCATAAATCAGCGCTTTCTTGATAATGAGATCCAAGTTTGTTCCCTGCTCGGCCAGCAGGTGGAAGCAAGCAATGGCACATGTATCTGCATAACTGCAGCGCTAGCCAAATGTAATCATTCAAGTCTGTAATCAAGAGAAGAAACGCTAATGACACTACTCCGCAGGGCTCTTTGTTCTTTACATGCTTTCTGCTGCATATTTCTATTAACCATTTCTGAGGGAGTCTCTCTGGTGCTTTTTATACAATCTGCTCTGCTTTCAACTTTCCGTTTACCTTTTTGTTGCCACTACTCAGTGACATTTCAGAGCAGACTCAGTGCTACAGATGACTCAGAGTGGACTCTCTGTATGTTGTTTAGCTGACCTGAGGCATGTTTTGCCAGGAACAGAAGAGAAGAATCAGATATTGAGCATCAGTATCTGGTAGTGTTGGGGAACAGGGCCAACCTGGCAGACTGGTGACGGGTGAGGCTGCCGCAACTCTAGACCCCACATCCAACCAGAAACAAGGCCAAGCATATATCACCCAAACCTAAACCTATATACCTATACAACACGTGTATATAGCCAGAGCACCACACAAAACACCACAATGCACAGAATATACGCAAAAATGAAGAGCAGCAACAACTTAGCCTGTTTCCCTCTCTAGCAGCTCAGGATAGGGGTCCATCAGCATGAGGAATTGTATGTGTAAGTACATTGTGAAAGGTTGGACTTGGTGATCTTGAAGGTCTTTTCCAACATAGATGATTCTACTGTGTGTGTGTGTGCGTCCGCATGTGTCTGCAGATGAGACGACAGCAGCAGTTAGCAACTGGATGGGCTAGGGGATTCCCAGCCAGCTTCTGGAGAGACTGTAGAGATGGAGTTAAATTCCTTCATTGAAGTCTGTGTGGCACTGCTTTAGATTTGTGACCAAAACTGTGCTCATATTACACCAATGTTTTGTCTGTTGCCAAACAAGTGTTTGCACAGTGTCACAGCCTTCTCTGTTTCTCAGCCTGCTCACTGCAGTATGTGGCTAGGGATGAGCAAGATGTTGGGAGGGAACAATGGGAGAACTAAACCATCCAAAGAAATATTCTATACCATATAATGTCATGTTTACTAATAAAACTAGAGGGGAGTTTTTCCAAGGTAGCCGCTTCTTCAAGAGTCATGGGGTATTGATCTGCAGGTAGTAAATGATTGCTTTTGCATCATTTGGTTTGTGGGTTTTGATTATTTTATACTTATCACATATTAAACTGTCTTAATTTTGACTCATTAGGGTTTTTCTTCTTGCTTTCACCCTTCTGATTCTCAACCACATTGTGCTGGGGAGAATGAGTCAGCAAGTGAGTAGGGACTTGGCTGCCCACTGCATGCTGATTTTGGAAAAGATATTCTGATTTAATTTTTTTGCAGCAGTGTCTGCTGCATCATACATTGTGTTCTCCTAGGTGGAGACAATGCAAGTAGGAAAGAAGAAAGGTTAAAATATGCTGACTTCTTTATTTCTGAAGGAAGTTATCCTGAAACACACTAGAAACAAACATATCAGATCTGGTGGACTTGACCAAGAAAAATCTGCACATGATGAGGGTAAGGTGCTCATGAAGACTCTGAGTTTATCTACACACTAAATGAGAATCTGCTACATGTAAGAATCTGCTACAGAAAACTCCTGACGTTTTGGAAGCAGTGATGAAATGCCTATTTGAAGTATTATCATACAATAAAGGGCAATACAGATCTCAAAGCCTAGTATTTACAGAACTTAAAGCTAGTTTCAAACAGGACTTCAAATAGTAGGGTATGCAATTGACAGAAGTGAAAGTTTAAATTTATAGCCTAAGTAGGAAAAGGACAGAGGAAACAGTACTTCTCATAAATATTATTTCTGATGATCTTCCACTCTGTGGAAAATGTGATGAGATGATATCTGTTCATGGCCCAAGTCTTGCAGACTTATCAACTGGCAATTTATCAGACAATCACAATACTTCTTGAAAAGTCTACCAATTCCCATAAAGTTTTTTAAAAAATCATTAAAAAGAAAGAAACCTGCATGTGGCATGATCTGGTCTGATGTTACAAAATCTTTGTAAGCAGCTTAGAAGTAAAGGATACCACACATGTCTTCAGATGGTATTTTGAGGTTTCATTTTAATCATACTTATCAGTTTCAGCTAGGTGATGACAAGTTGAAGGCTATATCACTTTCTAACTGTTAATAAACTGAAACTTTCTCCAAGTTTTTCCCTAAAATGCTTAAAAACCATCTTGGTCCTCCCAGTTGGGAAGTGGGACATGTTCAGAAGGAGGAGAATGAAAGAGCTGAATGAATGGCTGCATGGGTGGTGTTGTACTCAGGGCTTCAGGAATTATTATCCTTGACACACCTTTTAGAGACTGGGTGTGTTGACATCACATGGGATGCAACTGACCAGGAAGGGCAAGGAAGTTCTGGGAAACAAGCTGGCTGGCCTGATCAGCAGAACTTTAGACTAGATGCAATGGGGGAATGGGTTTCAGAAGGGATAAGCAGGGCAGGAGTGGTGGGGGAGTTGCTCTCTATGTTAAGAAGTGGCTACATTGCAAGGAGTGGCCTTTGAGAAACAGTCTTGATCAGGTTGACAGCTAGTGAGTTAAAATTAGAGTGGACATCTGGTGGTCATGGCCAGCTCATTGAGGGGAGTCTGTTGATGAGGCCATCGTGCTTCAGCTACAAGAGGCATCACACAGACACTTATCCTGATGCGGAGTTTCAGCCACCCGGGTATCTGCTGGGAAAACATGTCAGGCTGCAAGCAATCCAGGAGAATCCTGGATGTGTGGAGGATAACTTCCTGGTCCAGGTATTAGACAAATCAACCGGAAGAAAAGTGTTTTTGGGCCTAGTGCTCACATTAATGATAATATTAATGAGTTCGAGACTGGAGGCACCCTGGGCTGTGGCAACTATGCTTTTGTTGAGTTCATGATCTTGAGGAATATGGGCCTGGCAAAGAGCAAAGCCAAGATCCTGAATTCCAGGAGAGCAAAATTCGAGCTCTTCAAGGAGTTGTTGTCCTTAAGGACAAAGGAGCAGAGCAGAGCTGGGAGCTCTTTAAGGACATCTTTCTGAGAGCACAAGAGCTCTCCATCCTCCAGCGTAAGAAATCAAGCAGAAGAGGCAAGAAACCAGCATGGCTGAGCAAGGACTGCTGGTCAAACTGAGGGAAAAGAGGGCCACGAAGATGACCAGAGGGCTGGAGCCTACCTGTGAAGGTAGGCTGAGAGAGTTGGAGTTGTTCAGTGCAGAGAAAAGGCCCTTCCGGTACTTAGAGGAAGCTTATAAACAGGTGGGAGACCAACTTTTTACATGGGCAGACAGTGATAGGACAAGGGGATAGAGTCTTAAACTAAAAAAGGGGAGATTTAGGTTAGTTGTTAGGAAGAAATTTTTTCCTCAGAAGGTGGTGAGGCACTGTCACAGACTATTCAGAGAAGCTGTGGATGCCCCATCCTGGAGATGTTCAAGGCCTGGTTGGATGGGGCCCTGGGCTGCCCGATCTGGCTGCCTTGCCCTCAGGAACCCTTCCAACCCATGCCATTCTAAAATTCTGTGATTCTATGATTCTATGTTTCTATGATAACAACACAGGAAAGTGCTCTCTCCTCTTTATGTCACTGACACTTGAATCTCTCTTCAGCAAGAGCAGCCTGAAGTCAACACAGCGTTTGATAAGTCTGTTTCAGACCGTGATATTCTGAATGTTAGGTAAATGAAATATAGTCTCAGTCATTTTACCCATGTTAATCCAACAAATATGTGTGAAATGGATGTGTGGTATTTATACAGATATACATGAAAGTGGAACTGTATATATAGTTATGTATACATACCCATACACGCAGAAAGAGAGAAGGGCAGAATGGAGAAATTGTTGCTTCTAAGAAAAATGCAACAATGTTGTTAATTTCAAGCTGCAGGTTAACAATTGAGGAAAATATTATCTAACTATAGTTTCACTAAGAGAACTATAGGTCCAATTTTTTTAAGGCAATTTACCATGACATAGTTACACACAGTTTCCTCCATTGGAATAACGTTGTTTCTTAAAAAAATTTACAGATAATCAATGTTATATTTTGAATGTCTGATACAAAGCAAGTAGTTTATTTTACTTTTTTTTTTTTTTTAATAAATTTTCAAGTTTAACAAAATTATGACAAATATTTTCTGAACTTGAGAAGAAGTCTAAATCCTTGGGGAAAAAAATGACATTGTTAGCAGTTCTTAATTAATCACAAACATTGCACAGAGTAGACACCATTCCTGCGTGGCCACTGGACTGAAACAGAAATGTAAAATGTTACCTTTTGGGAAAAGAATACCAGAATAAGTGCAGTACTGCCACAATCCTTTTTATGAACCATCAGGTGACTCTGGAAAGAACTCTTCTTTCGAGATGATATCATATAAAAAGTACACAGGAGTCTGACAGATTTCAGTCAGTTAAGGGGATCCAGTGGGGAGAACATTCTCCAAGAAGCCTGGCACTTTCTGCTCCATCACTGTGCTAGCCAACGTGGGCGCTCTTTCTTGTCGCAAATCCACCCTATGATGGTATCGGGTTATAGTTTGGAACAAGTCTGTAATTATGAATTAAACTACATGGGTTTATACAGACAGAGAGACTGAGGCCTGTAGCATGTTTTTTACTCTGGGTCTGACTGAACTTCACATGGTTTCCAGTCCTGGGATTCAGGCTGCAATAGATGGGTCTTTTCCTTAACTAAAATAATGAGACAGCATGAGTTCATGGTCTCGATTTGGCAAATCCTGCTCCTTTGATAAGCAGATGTATTTAAAGCATTTTCCCTCATACTAGAGATAAAAATTAGTTTTAACACCAACTCAGACAGGCGTTCACAAAGATTTGGCACTGCAGGTACATCTGTAATATCAGGCTCTTAATTCACATCCTGTCTTCTTCTGTGGCCAAAGAAAACATCTTGCTAATCCTTACTGCCTATCTGCTGGTTTTTCATCTTTCCCCTAAGGCAGAAAAAAAGCCTCTCTGTTGTACGGTACCAGCACAACCCAGGAGCCAGATTTGACTCCTTTCACTGCAAGTGACTTCCCATATTATTCATAGCATTTGAAAGAAAGGCACTCTGTTTCTCTTTCTCTTTACTTCTCACCTGAAAAGGTAATTGCAGGTTGTTAAAGAACAAAATTACCTAGTCCTTCAGTGGTTACAGAATGTCAGAGGAGGGACAAAACCTCAGTGTCAGAAATAGCATCATAAACAAATTTAACATACTGTGGTCAGCCAGCTGCAGATAAATTCTCAGAGGAACGAGTAGCACATATGGGCCTCTAGAGAAAATGCAGTAGTGACAGGCATCCATTTGTGACCTCAGCTATGTGACATCTTGTCCTGTAAATAGTTGGATATGAAAAACAGAAACAGTCACAGGAGTAGTGACTGAAGTTGAAGACTCCCCTCTAGTGTTAGCTGCTCAAACACTAGAATTTGGATTCAGAATCATTGAATCATTATGGTTGGAAAAGACCTCTAAGATCACCCAGTCCAACCATCCACCTACCACCAGTATTGCCTGCTAAACCACATCCTTAAGTACTATATCTACTCTTTCCTCAAACATCTCCAGGAACAGTGACTCTACCCATGCCCTGGGCAGCCTGTTCCAGTGCCTAACCACTCTTTCTGAGAAGAAGATCTTCCTAATATGCCACCTGAACATCCCCTGGTGCAGGTCAACCTCCCACCTCACCACGGCCTCACTTCAGGTAGCTGTAACTGGAGCCCCCTGAGTCTCCTCCAGACTGAACAATCCCAGTTCTCTCAGCTGCTCCTCAAAAGACCCTTTCACAGCTTCGATGCCCTTTCTGGACACGCTCCAGGGCCTCAGTGCCTTTCTTATAGTGAGGGGCCCAAAACCAAGCACAGTTTATTCCACTTTGTTTATGCTTTCTGCAGTATTTTCTCAAGAGTAGTAGAGAATATATTTTTAAAGAAATGAAGGGTAAATTGTAAAGTAGTGTAGATTTGCTCTTAATTACTGTTGATAATTAAAATTTTATTTTAATTTAGTGTTTATTTGTTTAACATGACTGCAGTACCCTGAAGTTGTTTTGAGCTTCAACATTTCAGGATTTAGTAACAGTGCTTTGTGGATGTCCATGGTAACGTCTCTAGTTAGCGGGAGTTGAAATCCCCTACCTTTACCTCATCGCTTAGACCTCATTAACTGAGAGGCTTCCAAGCTCCATGCTGAGCATCAGTAGGTCTTGATGTCTTACAGTAAGGCCTGCAAGCTGTCACCATCACTCACAGTTCCTTCCTACTCACAGCAGCAAGAGGGACGGGTGATGACCAAGAATACCAACAGAGCTCCTTATTACTGTTTATGACCAAGAATACCAACAGAGCTCCTTATTACTGTTTTCTCCTGACACAACACGGCACACAGAGAGCCTATGCTATGCCTGATTTGGTTCTGGAGGATCGATGCTACAGGACATCTTCCTCCTGACCTGTCATTTTCAGAGTGAACTGCTGTATACAAAGTAAGTACCATGGAGAGCTTACCTACAGTAAGTACTGTGGAAACATGGTGAGAATATTAGTATACCTAAATACTCTTGTGGCCATCAGCCAAAAAGTAAATCATAGAATCATAAAATTGTTTGAGTTGGAAGGGACCATTAAAGGTCATCTCTTTCAACTCCCCTGCAATGAACAGGGAAACCTATAGCTCAGTTGTGTTGTTAAAAGCCTGGTCCAATCTGACCTTGAATGTCTCCAGGGCTGGGGCATCCACCATCTCTCTGGGCAACCTATTCCAGTACTTCATTAGATTACAAGTTTAGAAGTCTGAGAAGTCTAAACTGCGAGCCTCTGGTCTGAGCACCCTCATGTTACACACAGAGCTTGCCCATGAATTCATTTCTATTTGAAACAATGTCTAAAAAGAAAGCAAGCAAAAGGAAACCGGTAACTAACCTGCAAGAAGGGAGATGGTAGCAGAGACATAACAGGGTGGTTCTAAGGAGTTATATGTTCTCACAGTTAAGATGGCTTGTCCTCAACTCCAAATATCAAGATGAGGTATTTTCTTTTAGTATTCTTTCTGTCTCAATGCTTTGCTTTCCCGGTGGAAAGTTCACTGACACAACAGAATCACAAATTTACTATCTCTAAGATTAAAAAAAAAAAATTCCAACGTCAGATCACTCTTTTCCCTGGCACGTCTGATAGGAAAGAAGCAGCTAAGAAGAAACTCCCAGAGAGTTTAATTTTGTGGCAGCTCTGTATCTAGTATACCAACTGATCTTTTTTGCTTTTTAGCTGACCAGCATGAGAAAAGAACCCACACTCTTTTGGCAGACCATTTTTTGTCAGTTGTGTACCACGTGCTGTTCATTGTCTGGATGAGATCAGCTGACGAAGTGTTCAAACTGAACTTTTCCATGGATTCATTTGTGACTGAGGTGAGGGGAATGTAAATCTGTGACTTTAAATTTTGATTGTACCTACAATAATGGGCTTCATAAAGTACAATTCTGTCTTTTAATACCATTGTCCTTTGAGCATGGGTCATTCAGGTCACTGGTATGAATCAACGTGCAAGAAAAAATTAAGATGAGTAATTAGAAAAATAAAAATCAGTGTGAGTAAATCAAAGCCTGTTTCTTTGTAACAAGGGAAAACATATTTCAAAGGTGCTTTAAAAATATCAACTAATCTGTAGCGATATTTATTCATATTCTTCCGTATTTTTGTTCTTAAATCCAACTACATGACAAGTTTTGCCGTGCTAGAGGTATAAGGGAACAGCATTATGTATTAAGTTCTTCTGCTATAATCTTGTGACTGCAATATGACAAGTATTGTAATCCTTGACATGCCTCATTTACTGTGAAAAGCATTAAGGGAAGTGCCAGAACAAACACAAGGTTTCTTATAACATGATACATAAAAACAGTAGCAATGGTATTTACTGACTGTGACTTACTAGTAAACATTATTACTTCCCTTAAACACTGCTGTGCACTCTTTGAAAATTACCAGTAAACATTTTATAATGTATTTATTTTCACTGATCTAATAAAGTAATGAAATGAAGGTCCTACACAAACACTGAAACATTTATGACAGCAGAACATCTTTCTCCTTAAGTGTATGCATCTCAGGTCACTGCAGAAAGCAAATATCTTTAGACGTTATCAAATGTGACTTTGCTGCATTTTAGCTATTGCAGATTAATAATCATATGGAGGGGAAACTATGAAAAGAGGAGCAAAGTGCTGAGAGCTGCACAGGGAGCATTTAGGCAGAAGCGGGAAGAGATGATGTTCCACAGACATCAACTTCCCCATGCTATCTTAGCTCAGGTTGTTACTCATATATGAGACACACAGTTCCTTCCTGTCTGTGTGTCATATATAAGACACATAGACCTCCTGTCTGGTTTCTGCTCTGCCTGGATTTAGAGAAAGATAAAACAGACTTCAGAGAGGAACAGAGCCTAGGCTTACACCTGGTCTTGACCTTCCTGCCGCTACAGGCCCTACAGGTAAGGCAAGCCACAGCAGAACTGCTTTCTAGGGAAAACGCTGAGCTTTCCCCTTAAATCTTACAAATGGGCTTTAAAATGAAGCCCACGTGATTAACTTCATGTCCCATGCTCGGGACACTCTGTGTTACTCTGAAATAAGCTACGACAAGGTCCTCGTTTGCGTTTACTGACAGCTATGTTGCCATTGTTGTGCTTGGACTTTCTATAAATGAAGTGAGTCCAATCCCACCCAAGCTAAAAATTTCTTTTCACTGTGCACTCTGAAACCTGCTGTCCAGATGTTCAACAGAGGAGGCTCTCAGCCTTAGAACGTCTGTTTTGGCATTAAGCCATGCTAACCACAGAGTTATATTTCCTGACGAAGCTGGCAGCGGGCTGGGAAAAGATGCTTTGGTTCTGCACTGGGACCTGTCAGTACAGTGCTGAAGAAGCCTGAAGTTGCTGTGTAGGCCTCAGGCTAAGCTACCAGTAGAGCTGTCATCTTTAAACAAGATAATAAAGAAAATACTTGAGGGAAAAAGTGGCCAATCCAGAATGAACCTGGGTGAAAGAAGGAGAGAAACCCAACAACAAGCTTTTGTAAGTTATAGCAGGGTTTTCTCACATTGTACATCTCATGCACAGTTAATATTATTTCTCATTCTGAGCAGCCACTTAAGGTGAGTGTCTTACACCAGGACAGATGTCTTCTCCATTTCAAATACCAGCACTCCATAAGCAGATGGAGAAAAGTTACAGCACTCAAAAAGTGGCTTTGTTACTGAGCTCTGGAGGCTCCTGATTCAGTCTGACAGTAATCTCACTGGCTTACGTATTTAGTAAAACTGGGATATAATATAACTCTCCGTCATGATGGACCTAAAACCAGAAATTCCCATTCTCATTGCCTTGCGATGCAGAACGCTGCTGGAGCAGTGGATAGGTAACTTCTACCTACAGTAAGTCTTTGCCAAAAAAGTGCTTGTCTGGGGACAGAGGAAAGCATAGGATAAGGAAAAGAACTTCTGTCAGCTAAGATGATTGGACCATATACTCATGGAATTCCTCATTACAATCCACTTTTATGATGATACACTGGCAGTAGCAAGATATTTGCTCTCTCCATCTACTGGACCTGTTTTCATTTACTAGAATATTTAGTACAACAAGACTCATGGGACAAGCAAAGACTGAGGAAGGAGAACACCCAGACCTCAGAGCTCCACACACCCAGCCCCATGAAATCAAAAAAATGTTATTGCTTAACCCATGTAAAGTGATCTTCTGTTGGCGAGGAGCAGCGCTGCTGTTGTGGTTTGGTGATTTTTCTTTTGTGATCAGTATTCCACATCAGAACATCATGTGAACCAGTAGGATTTAAAGAGTTAATGTTCTGGTTCCGTTTACTGCCCCTTATGGGCATGTGGAGTNAGAATATAAAAGGCTTGCTTTAGAAAGTAGATATATAGAGACATACATCATGATCGTGATCATTATGGCAATAAAGAAATCTTCCTGGCAAGAGAACCTTGTGTTGCGTGGCTAACTCACGACAGTACAGTAGAAGTAAATTCAATACACTTTTATATTTTTTTAATGAAGAATTCACCTAAAGAATGTCTGTTATTAGCTTTCACAAAGATTTAACATGTCAGAATTATTCATTTCGTGCTCAGCAGTTAGGCTGTATTCACACAAAGGTGTGTGTCAGATAGTTACAAGGATGAATTGAATAATAATTCATATGGAATATTTCCTAACTTGTTAATTCATCTTTGCTTCTTGCCAGAACTGAGTAGACCTTTCTCTGTTCTGCCACAGATATGGACAATTTATGTCTATTCAAAAGAAAACTTCAGTAAGAAGCTGAGAACACAGCTTCCTTACGGGAACAGAATGCTGCGCTGTACTGTCCTTCAGAGGGTAACAAAGTGTTTAGAAGCAGAACAAGTACTACTACAAAGTCATGGCAAGTAGGGTAACACAAGGAATGAGCTAACAAGGCTCAATCATCCTCATGGACAAAGTCAAATGCTTTCTTGGAAAGGGAAATCGTGGGATATACAGGTAGGAAGGACCTCTGGAGGACTCTGGTCCAGCCCTCTTCTCAAGGACTAGATCAGGTTGTTCAAGGCACAACTTCTCTTGTTCTAATCCTATCTTCGGTCACTCTCATTATGAAAACATTTTTTAATTAAATTTCCTGTATCACATGTGTCTGTTGTGTTTCATAACACCATTGTGCATCTTCAGGAAGGTTCTGGCTTATCTACGCCTTTCCTATGCCTTCCCCTCAGGTAACTGAAGGCAGCAATTAGATTTCCCATTCAACTTTCTTCATGAGGTCGAACAAACCCAATTGTATACCCAATGCTCCAGCACCTTGGCCACCTCCTTGGCCTTGTCTGGACTCATTTTATGAATGGCTATGTCTTTATTGTAACAAGGAGCCCTAGATCCAAAACCCAAAACCAGTATTTGCATATGGTGTTACAGTGGCTGAACAGAGAGAAAGAATCTTTCAGTTTTGGGAAATTGTTCTGAAATTGGCCTGCTGGCTACACTCATGCTAACAGAGACCAACCAGGATATGATTGGCCTCTAATGGTGCCAAGAATGCATTGCTGACTTAGGTAGAATTCGTTGTCCTTAAGGTTCCCAGGTCTTTTCCGCAAAGCTACTTGCTCTTCCTTCAGTGTCAATCCTATACCAGTGCATGTTCTTAATCCCTTGCATGTGTACAACTTCACAACTGTCTTTCTGGAATTGTAAGAGGCTTGTACTTAGCCCATTCCTCCAGTCTGTCAAGATCCCATGTGAATAGCCACCCTGACCTCTGACCTCCACATCTACTGCCCCCACAATGTGGTTTTGCTTTTTTTTCTTTGTGTGTGTGTGTGTGTGTGAAATGTCTGCAAGGGCAATATGTCCTGTCATCCAGGTGACTAATAAAGGCATTAAATGGTGTTGGCCTAAACACCACTAAACACTGATACCTGACAACATGCCACTCATACCCCACTCAGTATTCTGTAAAGCTCAGATCCTTTCCTGAAAATGCACTTCATGAAATTATTCTGAGCTCACTGAAGCTGTTGTGTGGAGCCACTGGCTACTGCCATGTGTGTCTTTCTGCATAGATTGCACTCATTGGTTTACAGCTGTGCAGCTGCCCAGTGGCTGAAGAAAGAGTGGGGTGAAAGTGCAAATCAAAGCTTTCTTGCTTCTAGAAAAACAACAATTTAGCCAAGCCCAGAAGAGTTATATACACTGTGATTTTATTATTATTATCATTCATTTAAAGTTAATGTCAACTTGATATTTATCATACTCTTTTTTTCCTTCATGCTGAGTTTTCTCAGTGCTGAATCCCAGCATTTTGGTAAAGCTGAAATCTAAATGACAAATAATTTGCTTTTTGCTCTGGAATGAGAATGCTAGGTTTGAATTTATTTCACTTTCTCCAGGTCTGCTGGCCTTGGTGGGGCAACCAGATGTGCAGCCCCCTGGGTAAAGCCTCTAGGTTTCTTTAGGGGCAGAGGTGGCTCAGCCACATGATCTGCCCAGCAATGCTGGTGCTCTCCAAGCTGAGAGGATCCAGGCCACTGGGCAGCAGGAGAAGGGCTGCTGAGAATCCAGCCTTTCCCAGCCTGATGGTGGCTAGGCCCACAGCGGTGAAGGAAACTGCTGCAGGGATGGAGCCCCTGTGTGGGCAGTCTATGCCCAGAGACTCTCGATCTCCTAGTCTCACATTCTCTTGTCCTGCGACACCAGCACTGTTCTTTCCTCTTGAGTGTACCCAGGGCACAGCTAGGAGTCACAGAGATAGCGATATGCATAGACATGCTGGAGAGAATGGAGGCTTCCCCACTGCCACACGTGATCACGCTGTTCAAGGCCCCATTCCAGGTCTTTAGAGCAGGTGTACTTGGGGATCATCCCTTTGTCCTGCAAATGGAGCTCCCCCATGGGGAAAAGTACACCAGGTCCCAGTCTTCCACCCCTAGACTCTGCTGTCCACCTAGCACTGGAGGGAGGCCAGGTGTCTAGCATGACCTGCCCGCTGACTTTAATTTCTGTTGTTCCTGGTGGAAAAGAAACCACACTGTCTACGAACTCCACCCTCTGTTTAAAGTCCTCGACCCTTGTGTCCTCTATTTTACAGGTAGCCGTAATCTCCCCGGGAGAGAGTTGCGGTGAGGTGGAAGTCAGCCTCTTCTCCCATGTAACTAGTGATAGAACTAGAGGGAGTGGCCTGAAGTTGCCCCAGATAAGATTCAGGTTAGACATTAGCAAATACATCTTCAAGAGAGAGTGGTCAGGCACTGGAAAGGGCTGCCCAGGGAGGTGGTGGAGTCACCATCCCTGAAGGTGTTGAAGAAACATCTGGATGTTGTAGTGAAGAACATGGTTTGGTGGGAAGTATTTGTGATAAGTGGATGGTTGGACTGGATGATCTTAGAGGTCTTTTCCAACCTTGGTGACTCTATTCTGTGATTCTGTACCTCATCCAAAAGAGAAAATGGCAAATGGCAATATATAGCTGTTGCATTGTATATTACCACTGGCAAACAGGTAGCAGAGGAAGGTGAAGGCAGCGCACAAATAGGAGAGATAAGAGTAGCTGTCCTAGAAGCCCAGAATGGAGCAAAAATTATGTATGTAGATTCTTACATTGTGTGGGCTGGTACCACACAGTTGCTCTGTCAATGGGAAGCCCTGAATTGGGAAGTAAGTGGATCCCAGCTTGGAGGAAAAAAGAATTGGCAATTTTTAGTAGGCATAGCCAGGGAAACACCTTTTAAGATGGGAGCGGTAAAAGCCAATGCTAAGGATAATCAGCCAGCCATAAAATGGAATCAAAGGGTGGATGAGATAACTAAAATTAGGAAAATCCTGACTGGTATTGGTTGGGAGAATGGTTACATCGGATCTTAGGTCATACAGGCAAGAAAGCACTTTACTTTGCTGCACAGAGCAAAGATGTGCAAAGATGAGCAAAGATGCTGTCAATTGTTATCACGCACAGAACTGAAGTATACTTAGAAAAGGAATGGAGTTGGGATAATACTAACACTCCCAACTCCTAGGAAACACAGGACAAGAAACAAAGGTAGGGTGTCAGGTGGTCAGCAGGTCCATCCATGAGAAGAC
>JACDJE010000442.1:888518-919438 GCA_016647715.1 Pavo muticus | reverse complement strand
GGATCCCACAGGTGTTCAAGAGTGAAATCCCATGACATTGCGGGTCCCCACGCTTCTAAGATTTTTCCTAAACCTCTCCATCTTCCCTGCCAGTCGGCATTCTCTGGTTTTGGAGGAGATTCCTTCCGCATAACACGAATGTATGGGAATACATTCAGGGAGGTTGATAACATGCACACGAGTGTGCCCACTGGCTCGGCACTCGAACGATGTGTGACAAACTGAAAAGAAAGCCTGGAAACTGGTTTGAACATTGTGGTGTTTGTGAAATTAGCTATTCCATCTGGGATGTAATTGTTTCTGAAATTAGCTATCCCATCTGGGATGCAAATGTCAAAATTCAAATTATACCACATCGCATATAAGTACCAGGCAGGTGTCTCCATCAGGGCCCTTATCTGGTTACGTATGAACGCAATTCCACAACAAGAAATCATGACGTTTATAATGGGCCAATAATTTGTAAAGAACGTGATCGCATTCAATGCCTTAAACAGCGCCCTTACAATAGAGAGCAGATTCATAGTTGGTGGCTGCTAAAGTGGAAGAAAAAACGACAGATACTGTGTACAATGTCCAGAGTGTGGCAGACTACCGTAAGGTTAAAGTAGCAATGCTTCTACAGCCTCTGTCTCTCCTTTTTTTAAGCACGATAACAGTGCCCAAAGTTTACAAATATCCCAGAATACTGGCAGTCCGCCTGGGCTCTCAAGGTCAGGGTGTTCAGTGAGCACTCGTGAGAGAGATAACTTTTCTAAAAGGTGGAAAACAAACTAATGAAGCTCTCCAAAAGCAGAGAGAGGTAATTGTTCTAAAAAGCTAAAAAGCTAAAAAGTGATTGCCTGCATTCTCCACCAAAAACTGTCACGGGGTTGTCTGAACCAGTCTATGCCCGTGACAGGGACAGTGGGCCCAAGGGCCTCCCCTTTCCAGCCCCCCCTCCAAAAATGGGAAGGAAAGGGAAAGGAAAGAAAACGAACAGACCTCTAGGGAGGTAAACTTATTTTACTAACTATAATATAATACAATCTAATTAAGATGGATAAATCAAACAAAGTGGAGAGAGAGAGTTATCAGAGCACCTGCCTCTTTGCCGGTCGGGAAGAAGAGAGACCACCCTAAGCCCGTCCCTCTGTGACGTGCAGGGACAGGTACCCGGATAGGGTGTTAACACTTTAATGCCCAATGCACTACATGATGTTATGATGTGGAATACTGAAAACCAAAAATCACAAAACTGTGACACAGTTGAATGTTAAAATATTTTCAAGGCAGAGAAATAACAAGGAGGAGATTTTTCTTCCTTTAATTTTCAGAATAAGCTGTTCCAAAATAACTGACAGCTTTTCTTTTGGTGTGCCCTTGAGTTTCTATGTATTTATTTGTTTATTTGTTTGCTTATTTATTTATTTTAATGGATTCTGATAATAATCTGTAAGACACTGTGGGGAAAACATAAATAAATCACCACATCAGACATTCTGTGCAGAACACAAATCTGTCCTCCTGATCAATCAGCTTTATTCTCAAAGTGACAATTCTTGCTCCAAGTTCCAAGGTCTGCTGCTGCTCAGTACATTTTCGGAACAGAGAAAGAAAGGAGAAAAATACTCTGGAATGCAGTGTCTAGGAAAAAAAAGATATATCCATATTTATATATTGATATATATATATACTTGTATATTCTTATAGGGTGTATATTCCCCATATGGAATTGTTCTGATATTTAGCTTATTCTGCTTTATTCTGTGGCATTCTGTTCTTGCTTCTCCAAGCCTCTAGTAACTGTTATACTTGACTTTAATGAAAATGCTCAGAAGGAAAGCAAAAGAACACAGGAGTCCATCCTGCTGCTGAGCTCAGCCCAGTCAGCAAGCAGCCTGTGGCTGCATCAGATGTTTCTGCTTCAAACTTAGGACAGCTAAAACTTTACATACTCATTTTAATTACTCCTCCAGGTGAAAACCCTGACACAGAACTGCATAGATATTTGCCACCTGATGCCCATAACAAAGCGATGACCTGAGTGACAACATCAGGGTGTGAGTTTAGTGCTGAGAACAGCTTTATAAAGATGTAATGCAAAAGTCAGGCTATTCCATGAGGTGGTGTCTCTGGTAGGCATTCTTGGTGGTTACAGACCACCAAGAGAAAACACCACGTGCTTTGCTCAAGCACCTTGGTTACTTGTGGGAACACAGCACGTCATCAAGGGCTGAACCTCAGGGTAGGATGGTCTGCACTCCTGCCCCTGCTTCTGGTGTTGATCTACTGGGGGATCTTCATCAGTTAATTTTACTCCAGATGTTGAGCATCGTCAAGTGCTAGGGATCAGTAGGTATCAAAAAGAATTGGATGGCTAGAACATCACTGACGATCTGGGGATCCATCTCTGCATTTGTGTTGTTTCACCTGCAAAATGGAGATCATGTTTTTTGATAAAACACAAGTGCTATTTGCTACGAGACACAAGAGAAGAACAGAGAGGTACCATTCTGTGGTCAGTCTCAGACATGATTTTTTTTCTCCTCTTAACAGAAGCTCTTCCCTTTTCTTTCTCATAAAGATCATAAAGCTGGAAGCTCTCTGTGTTTTACTGAAGATAGGATTCTTTTGGTTTCAACATCAAGATGAGTATGTACATAGCCTTTACCCTGCTCAGTTCAGTAACGTGGCAGGACACTTTCAGGACTAGATAACCCACAGGTCTTTTTAAGATATCATAAAAATCTAATATTGTTTTATAACTCTGTGATTCTCAGCATATATTGTGGTTTATTACTGCCTTTTTCTGTTCCCGAGCCTGCCATGTTCACACAGTCAGGATTGCAGTGCTGTTTCCATATGTCATTGAAGTAATGTCAGCATATTCATATGATTTGTCTGCACACAGTTAAGATGAAGCTTTCTGGAAAGCCTCTTAACCAAAAGCAGTGAACAGGGTCTAAGTATCCAAGTTCCACACTCAAATTCATTCAGTACAAAATAGATTGGGGGCATTGGAAGATGGAACATCAATAACAGTAGACTGCTCTTATGGCCAGCAACAAGTCTTACTTTTAGAAATAGCACAATAAAGCATACTGGCAAGGAATGACCTGTGCATATGAACAGCCCAATTCCACTGATCACTCAGCAACTTACTACATGCTATAAATATATGGCAGAACAAAGAGCTACAAAGGAGTAAGTGAAAAGTCTTATCAACTGCACTGATTTTAGCACAAGAATGAAGTCTCTGGTAAAATGTGGTTCCTTTACATCAGATTATGAAAGGAAAGATAGCGTATTACAGGGAGTATTTTGCCTCTGCATTTCACATCTCTCCTCTAGACTCATAAAACTAATGAATTGCTCAGTGATGTTGCAGTCTTATTCCAAGTCTACCATCCACAGGTAGCTTTGCATGTTCAGTGTAACATTTCACTGCCCAGAGTTTTAGAAATCCTAGGAGAGCAGATCTGAGAGGTTGATTTTTATCTTAGTACACAGCAAAACATTTTTTACTGTCACTTTCTATCACTCAGTAATTCTTGCTGCATTGCTTGAGAAGGTCTTCCAGCTCTCCAACAAACACAGGATCATAGAATCATAGGTTGTCCTTGGTTGGAAGGGATCCACAAGGACTGATCAAGTCCATCTCCTGGCTGCACACAGGACCACCCAAAATCAAAGTCTGTGTCTAAGAGTGTTGCCTAAATGCTCTCTGAACTCCAGCATCTCAGGGCCCCCTGCCATAGGGAGCTGTTCTATGGGCACCACTCTCTGGTGCAGAGCCTTTTCCTAACTGCCCCCCTCCCCCTCCAGCTCTCCCTTGTGGCATCCAAACCTGCACCCAGTGCTCACGGTGAGGCCACACAGCACAGAACAGAGCATGCTGTATGATAGCAGGTTTGGAGCACTGGGCTGATGCAGTTTGAAGAAAAGAGGAGGTGTTGGTGGATAGGAATAAGGCATGTTGATGCTCATAGCCTGAAAGAGGTCTCCAGCCTGGACAGAACATTGGGGCAGGCAGAGGTTGTGAAGTCTCCATCCTCACAGATGTTCAGAATTTGATGAGATGAGGCCTGAGGTCCCTGCACACCTACATGGCTTTGAGATTCTGTAAGTCTTGAGAGCCTCTGCAGCAATATATTTTCTTGCTCTTCGATCTCCCACCTAACAGAATAATTATTCCCCACTGCTGAACTCACATGAGGCTGTTAGAAATGAGGAGAATTGATATGGCTAGCCATCATTGTTATGTTAAATACATTATATGGAACTATTTGGAGAATGCAAAAAAGCCTGGATAAATAGGTACTTTAAACCAAAATTAGTAACATTTCTGGCTGCAGAAAGAAGGGGAAGAAGAATATTTACAAGCCATTCAAATCCTAACCAGAATTCCCCTAAAGCTTCTTTTAAAACACGATCTTTTTTAAAAGAATCATTCAATAATAGAATCTTTTGAGTTGAAAGAGACCTTTAAAGCCCATCTAGTCCAATTTGCCTGCAAGGAACAGGGACATCTACAGCTCGATCACGTGCTCAGAGCCCAATCCAGCCTGACCATGAGTGTTTCCAGGGATGGGGCATTCACCACCTCTCTGGGCAATCTATTCCAGTGCCTCATCACCCTTAGTTATAAAAAACTGTTTCCTAATATCCAATCTGAATCCCCCTTCTTTTAGTTTGATAACATTTTCCCTCATCCTGACACAGCAGACCCTGCTCAAGAGTCCACCCTGTTCCTTCTTACAGCCCCTCTTCAGATACAGCCTCAGCTCTCTCATCCCTTGGATCAGTTCTGTATCCCTCCTCTGGACATGCTCCAATAGGTCCATGTCTCACCTGTACTGAGCAGTCCACATCTGGACACAGTGCTCCAGGTGAGGCCTCACCAGCACACAGCAGAGGGGCTGCTCCCTCGCCCTGCTGGCCACGCTGCTTTTGATGCAGCCCAGGATACGGTTGGCTTTCTGGGCTGCGAGGGCACATTGCTGGCTCATGTTCAGCTTGTCATCCATCAGTACCCCCAGGTCTTTTTTGGCAGAGCTGTGCTCAACCCTTCTGTCCCCCAGCTTGTATTGGTAGTGGGGGTTGCCACAACCCAGGTGCAAGACCTTGCACTTGGATTTGTTGAACCTTATCAGCCCGCTGCTTGAAGCCCACCTATGTTTTGAGAACATAGGTTCTCAATTAGTAGCATTTCTGGCTGCAGAAACCTATGTTTTGAGAACATAGGTTATGAAAATTTCAGTTCCATATAGAAAAAGGCCAAAATTAGAGACTTCTTTATGCTATATTTTTCAACACATATTTTGAATATGATTTTGAAGGTAAATATTAGACACAATTTCATCTTGCTTGAAATCACTGTACTTAAACTACATGTTATTAACAGAATTTGGCATTTCTAGCAGAAAGCCTGACTGACATTACTTTGTAGAGCAGGCTGTTTTGCTCCAAGATTATATGCTGCTTCTTTAATTGCATACATTTTATGTAGATTTTGAAATGTCCTCTTAGGGAAAAAAAAAAAAAAGGCGAAAGAAAATGAGACAAATAAAGTTGAATTTTTTTCAATTGTTATCTTGGATGTGAGTATAGCTTGGTCTGCACTGCAGCTTTACTACTCAGTGACATGTATGTCTGTGTCTGATTTTATGACTTTTACGTATCAGTGCTTAGCTCTGTGAGACACCAAACCTCTGAAGCTTGCCTCAGTTCATTAAGAGAGCACAAGGCAGGCATTCCCTCCCCAGCTTACCCATCTTCACGCTTTGCGCTCCTGTGGCAAAGGGCCACAGGAAATGCCTTTCATCACATGGACAGTTACAGCTAGGTGCTTGTTCCCAGGCCAGGCCTTGAATGAAACATTACTAAATTCAGTTTCAGGGATTAAGGAATAGCAGTCAAGGAGAAGCATTGAGTGCATGAAATGTATCAGTAAATACCACAGGTGAGAAGGATTCCAAAGGTTTCCCTTCTCCCAGACATCTCACTTTAGACAAAACAAATCATAGGAGGAGACAGCGAATAGAGAAGGGTCATCTCGCTGCTTCAGGCCACAGCTCGAACAAGTGGAGAGAGAATTTCTTCAGCAGTTCTCAGTCTAAGTATTTCTCCTCTCTATGCCAGCTTCTCCATCCTTGTCCCTGCACCCGCTTCTCCCAGCTTAGCACCAATGAAGGGATTTCTTTGCAAGGCCAGACCATGAAGCCTCAGAGCAACTCGGACACTTCAAATACCTTCCAAGCACATGCCATAGCAGGTGTCAAGTGCAGCAAGCTGGTGGAACAGCAAGACCCCAGACCTAGCGTGCAAGCAGCTGGCAGAAGATCTGCTGCTGCTATGACTAGCAGTGAACACCACCATTTCTGCAGGTCTGCCAGTTTTCCCAGGTGAATATGGCAGAACTTGGGTCATTCTCTTTTACTGACCAAGCAGCAGCTTGTGAGAGGTCTGTCTGCAGCAAAGTTTAAATGTTTTAAGTTGTTAGCAACCACTTAATGACCTGACTGTATTGATTCAATTTTTCTTATAAGAAAGTGAGTGACGCAGCTGACAACAGACATGAAAAAAATCATTTTTATTTAATACAATTTGTCTTGGAGTTAGTTCAAGCCAAATATGCCTTAACTGTTTGTCTCGTACCTTGACATAAGCCTTGATGGCATCAATTATTTACACAGTATGTCTGAAGGTTGTTCTGAACTGTGAAGGACACTGACAGGTTTTTTTTCCTAAAATCTGAACAGCTTCATCATCTTGGTATGCAGAATAAATGGGCAGAAATATGTGATTACACATTCAGAAAATGAAGCTAAGAGATTAACTGCTTTAATATTTTACTGAAAAGAAACATTATGAGCAGGTATTCTTGGCTCCCTATCCTTGTTCAGAAGAGAATGAACAGATAACGTTAATAAAATCTGAATTAAACAATTTAATTAAGCATATGATCCTTAAGAGTTAATTCATTTCCTTGACACACATACACACAAATAATTGGGTAGTATGGGTAGAGTTGATTTTATTTTATTGATCTCTATAAAAGTGATATATTCGGTTCAACACTCAGGTTTAAAAAAATCAGGAAATATGACTAGAAACCTACGAGCTTAATGCTGTGGCTGACATTTTTAGATGTGCAAGGTCTGGAAAATTCTAAATTGCACCTCCCACAGCAACAGTATCTCAGCAGTAATGCACACATAAAAACATCAAGGCTAATGCTACATATTGTACAGTATTAATAAAAAGTCTATCTAACTGATTAGCTTTATTTAGGGCTATTCTAGGATTCAGATGCTCTACAGAATGTCTCAGGAACATCCACTCCCTGGTTCAGCAAAGTATTTAAAGAAACATCTAATACAGGGCATGTGTCCAGTCTTGGTGACACCCTCAGTCACATCACAGAAGTTAGAAATAGCTAGTGTTTTGCTGTAAGAAAGCTCTGCAAACCTTTTAAGACAAGTTCTAAATAGCCTTTTGTCAGTTTAAACGTCCTGATTGTAAAAATCACCCTTCACCTAAATGGTACTACTTACAGAGTTCACAGATTTTTCTTTTGTAATTTCAGGTAGCCATCAGTAGCAGATTGCAGCATCTGGCTGAGACCCAAATAGCCCTGAAGTGAACAGAGCTGATGTCAGCGTTACGATGGAGTTCAGGCAAAGCCTGAATCTAGCTCTGAGACAGGGTAAGTTGCACAATATTCAGTGCTATATAATTCAATCCTATCAATGGTATATCTTTTCAAACGAGCTCATACAAGCCCTAGTATACTCATCTGCACTTTGAGTTTGTCATTGTCCTGCAGAGAATAGTTGCACTCAATAGAAGCTAATAGAAGGCCTGATTCTGCACCTTAAAGTCATGATTTTCTGCTTTTGTGTGAAAGTTCATGATGAACCACAGAGTGTTAACCGAGATCATATGAGGCATAGTTGTCAGTCTGTGGATTTTTTGAGAAACACATGAATAGTGCAGGAAAAAAATGACACTGAATATAGATAGATCCATATGTAGACAAGTAGACAGACAGACAGACAAATATTTTGGTTATATATAAATATATAAATGTCTTGGTAATAAATACTTTAGTCTACCACCTGTGAGATGAACTTAGCCACGTTTAAGGGAAATTGGACATTCCTAATTAGGGTTACATAGATGTAACCCTAACTAATCATTCATCATAATGACTACCACTAACCTCAAAGTTATTGGATCAAGAAATTCTGGTGACAGGATAGTGAATGTTTCCTGGAAGAAACACTTCCAGGAAAATATGCATAAAGAGCTATATGTGAGTATGTTTTTAAATGCTTATGGAAAGATTTAGAGACTTCGCACCAACAATGTTGCTCACCGCTTCGCTAGAGAAACATGAGAAACATCTGCATACCTCAGAGTCTGTGAACAGACAGGAAAAACAGTGGTAAGCTTTTGGTAGAGATCTAAGAACAGAGTGGTGTGTACAATATCATTTCTTATGCACATATATCGAACAGCCTCTGGAATCACTGAATGTATTTAGATCATTCAGCTAGAATCGCATTTTGTTTTTCCCAGGGATAATTAAAAGAAGATACGCTTTAAAGATAGCTGCATAGTAATGGTCCATCACTTTTAAAGAGAAGGAGCAGCTTAGTGCCTACCTTTGATGGTGGTATAGTGAACCACTCACCAGACCCAAACTCCCTCCTTTGGTAACTTACGGTGATAAACAGAAAACAACAATTAAAAAGGCAGGGGGAGAATGAAGGGTTTCTTCTTCACTCTTTTTGACAGAAAAGCCATTTAGCAATACAAACACAAAATAATTGGATTCTTTTCCTTTGCTTACTTTGCCTTTTCTTTGGCTGATGTAGCATGTAGCTGCTTTCTTTACTCTTTCCAAGCCTTACATGTGCTGAGTAGCAATAAAGGTGCATGTGCTTCTTTTCTGAGGCAACTATAAAAGCAAGTTGGGAGATATTTCAGTGCTCTATCTGGTGTGGAGCAAGCCTGTGAAATTTTGATAATGTAAATTAAGGGTTCCAATCTGTTAGATTAGCCTGGATTTCTTTTTTTTTTTTTTATAAATCCATCATGGCACACCGTATTTTTAGTCCCCGGATTTTAATACTTTGCTTTTTCCACAATAAGGACTTTTTATCGAAACAATCTTTTCTGTTTCTTCAGGAGAAGAAATTAAAAAAAAAAAGGAATTTTCTGTAGCACATTTTCATTAGAATATGGATTTTTAAATGCTAAAGGTACTCACTTTTGCTATTGATCCTTAATGATATTGAAAATATATCTGTTTCCCCTAGATGCCTAGAGAGTAACTAAATAAAATCACATTATTTTCACTTAGTCCATACTTGGAAAACAGTGTGCTCCCTATTTTTCTTATTGATTTCCAAGTCATTTTACCCTACAATCAGCAACACTTTTAAGGTATGGAAATATCTGCCTGGATAAAACAAGAAATCTCATTGAAAAGCAGCACCTGCACCAAAAATGACATAAAACATAATGGCTGACTGGTCAGTTTCATCTAGGTTAGTACAAGAGATTTGGTTTTAACTAATTTCTAAGAACTTCTCTCACATATTTATCAGAAAAGATGTCTGCCTGCAGAAAACTGCAGACACTGTCCTTTTGGTAACAATGTCAATGTAGGGTCCCAATGGCAAAGAGGAGCTTCGAGCTCTCCATGCTAGATGATAAATCAGTGAGAAGCCTCATGCCTGTGTTTTGGGCACTTAACACCACACTGCCTGAGACCATGCATCTCATTTCATAACAAAGTGTAATAAGAAGCTTTAGAATCACAGTTTTGTAACTCTGCTTCTCACGTCCAAACAATGTGATAGGGCTCACAACCTATCACACAACAATGTGATAGGTTTCCAACATAAAAAAGGAGGGGAATGTTTGCTATGTATTAAAAACATACACTCTGAACAAAATGTAGAATTCCTCACATAATACCCAGGAAACAGGAGCAGTTGTGGTCCAAGTCAAGTGGAACAAGAGGATTAATAAAAAAAAAAATTAAGAACAAAGAGTTTTCATGTCATGTAGTGGTGCTCTAATGAGTGTTAACCTCCATAACAAATATAGTGTCTAAAATAAAGATACTTCCCCAGTCCGTTTGCACTGGCATGGCACTGGGCACTGAAGTCTTTTTCAAGGACTTAGTAAGTTACATATATCTAAAACACTTTTTCCCCAAATCCCTGCCATGTCCAAAATTAGTACTTTTGTGCATGTAGTTCTTTATATTACTTGCTGTGCTTGACAGCATTTTAAATTCAGATTTATTTGTTGTTATTGCCATTACACCTGACGGAAGAAAGAGGAGATGCTGAAGGCTCTTCAGTGACTTAGGAAAACCAAAGTAGATGGAAAATGTGCTCCAAAGGGACTTAAGCCTACCCACAAAGAGCTCTCTAAAAGCTTTTACTCACTCATAACAATCTGCAAGGTAGGTGAAGCAAAGGAAAGCAAAAATAATGGTGGAGTATAGGAGAAATACTTTGTGGGAACAAAACAAAGAAACAAAGAAGCAAACAAAAAAAGCCAACAACCAGAAAAGTGAACTCTAAACAGCGTATCTTACTATTGTACAGACAGCGCTGTATGTGTTGGTGGTACACATGGGTCACTGCATGTACATGAAGTACTGCATTTAGTGCAGTTGCTTTACCAGATTCTTTATTTTTACAAATGGTACTACATAATATTTATTAGTCTACTAGAAAATGCAATACTCTCATAAATAATTTAAATCAAATTATATTTGTCAGCTAAACCAGTAGTGCACCTTTAGTGGTGCATTACCCTTGATTTTTTTTATTGTCTTTGTCCCTTTGCTTGTTGATTGGTAAAAATCAGCATTCTGTAATTGATCTCCCAGTCATTAAAATGAATTAATAATGCTCTAGTAGGTTTCTACTGAAGGCAAAGATTTTTTTCATTTCCATTTCATCTGGCATCGAGGGTGCAGACAGACGATAGTGTGTAAACAAGTGCCTTAACCCAAATAGAAATGATCAGGGGAAAAAAAAATTAAGCCTAAAGAAGCATATCAGCAGTGTAAAAATGTAGTGAACACAAGCTATGGACCACTGTCCAGGGGATGAGGTGTATGAAAATTTCTCCAGTTACCTCAGATTGCAAGATAGTCTCCTCAGCCTGTGATCCAGTATCACTGCACGTCATGACCAACACAGACAGCGCATATCGACCACCAGCATCTACACACATTCTACCAACCTTGGGTTACACATTTGACCATCTAGGGGAGACAGGGAATTGCCAAATCTAGAGGCGAACCCAAGGTTTTGTATGTGTGTCAAGGTTGGACTCAGCTGTTCTTCGGTCATGTCAGCTCTCCTACTCACCCTGAGCAAATCTCAATGTCAATTTGGCCGTGAATCTCCCACAGCCTGGCGACTGGATGCACTTGAGACCAATGCACAGGAGTTACAGCTTCTCCACTGCTCTTGTTCCTGTTCTGATGTACACAGACATTATGTAACTTTGAGGACTTTCAAAATGGTATGAGCAGGGAGAAGTCACCCTTCACCAAGCTACTCCTTTGCTTTCTTCCCCAGTGATGTCCATATCTTAGAAGACCTCTGTGAGGAATGACCTTGTCATAAGAAAGCTATGTTCAGCACACACAAGGAGAGCAGCAAAACAGAGTGAGTTGATCAACTGTAACACCATGCATTCTTGTAATCTCTGTCAGATGCAGCCACCAGGCTTTTCTGAATTCTGCTTAAACATCCTCAGTGACTCCTTAATTACTCTCTCATTTCCCTGCACAAGACTTACTGCAAGACAACATCAGATTTTTTTCACGTTTACAGCACTGTCACTGTTTGCTGGGCAATGCCATCTGCTCACCAGAGCTTTGATACTGAAACTGCCAAAACACTTCTGCTAAGTGAAGGAAATTTCCCTTGAAAATGTGTACTTGGTAATTCATAACTCTGTATGTTCGGTTGGTTACCATTCAAGGATTAAGCATCTTCCAGCAATAACCCAATACTTAGTATTCACGTGTTGAAAATAAATGTGACCAGCCAAGAGCTGATTGAGCTGCAGAGGTAAACACTCATCGGCTAAATTTCATTATTCATATGACTGAAATGTTCAGTTATACTAAGAGAAACACTTGAAGGTCAGTGCTAAGCAAAAGAAAAGCTTTAAGAAGCCAAAAGTTTCAGCTATTCTATATTTTATATTCATAAGTTTTGAGCACTTGAGCAAGCTCCCCAGAGAGGCTGTGGAATCTCCTTCCCTGCAGATACTCTCTAGACACTTTCCCATGAAATCTCCTCTAAGGAACGTGTCTTAGCAGAAGGGTTGGACTAGATGATCTGTAGAGGTCCCTTTCAGACCCAGTGATTCTGTGATTTTTAGTGTTTAAAACACACCCAAAACAAAGAATCTTAGTAGAAAGAGTGTGGTAGTAGGATAAGGGGTTACCTAAAAGATTTAGATTACATATGAGGAAGAAATTCTTCATTATGAGGGTGGTGAGGCCCTGGCACAGCTGCCAAGAGAAGCTGTGGGTGCCCCATTCCTGGAGGCGCTCAGGGTTGGATGGGCCCTGGGCAGCCTGAGCTGGTGACAGGCAATATTTGCCCACAGCAAGGGGGGCTGAAACTACATGGTCTTTAAGATTCATTCCTATCCAAGTCATTCTATGATTCTATGACATGCTATAATACCTACGTTTTAATCATTGTGACAGCTCTTATCTGGACATAGCTCTTATTATTCTCTCCTGCATAAGTGTATCTTTAGAAACAAAATTCCAAAACAGAAAAAAACTCTTCACCAAACTTGTAGGGATCTAATTTGTCTCTCATTTCTAATGAAGAACTGTAACAGAAGTACTTACTCAAAGATTAAATGTGTTATCAGCTGTTTAATGTGTGGATCAGACCCATGAGCAACTAAGATGGAACAGGAATTTGCTGAAAACAGCAGCTAGGAGGTAGATGGGTACAGAATGAATTATTCACGGAGACAGGTTTGAGGAAGTATCCTTGTAGCAGAGAAGGCTGAACTTCTGAACAAGTGGACTGCTCCTAATGATTTTAATGGAAATTTTGTATATATCATAAAACAGAATGGCATCAAAGAAACAACTCGACTGATTTAAACAAAAAAGAAAGATCTAACAAATATTGGGCTATTTTTCTTCCTTGTCCCATTTTTTTTTTTTTTAGTTATTCATATAATAAAAATAAATCAAAGATTTTAAAGTATGTCCACAGAATTTGACCCAACAACATGGAAATAGGAGAACCACTATAGAAGGTTCAGAGAATAATGGAATACATATTACTTTTTTTCTTAATATCTTGACTTCTTCTTTACTTTTCTTTTGATTCAACAGCATGAAGCTCTTCTCAGCCAAATGCTATGTAATTTTTTTTCTGAAGGTCCCATGGCCCCAGAGATGGATTTGGTTGTCTTCTTTTTTTAAAAAGAACTATAATTGGTTGGAATTATCATTTATCTTACAACTCTGAAACAGTGGAAAAATCAAGGGAATGCACTGCCGTGTGAGGAGGGAGTGAGAGAGAGATTATCTCTTATCGTTAATAAACAAATTTATGCAGAAGGGGAGAATACAAATTCAGCTTTCTTCAGAGGATTTTCATATGCTCTTGCCTAGCCAATATTTTTGTAAACTGGCTTATACTGTAGGGATCAATTAAAATATCATTGCTGATAAATTCCTGCAGAGAATCTGAAAGCCTGGACATACATAGCCTCAGTTCCTGATGCAGTATGTACTCGTATGACCTATGGGGTGAAAGGATTAGGATGAAGAATTCTTTTTTTTTTTTTTTAGTAGGCCATTACAAGGATGTGTTTTTATATGCTGTCTATCTTTACACATTGATCTCGGAGTCTCTTCACTGAAAGACATAAGTTTACAACACATAACGCTTCTGTGTTTACCTGTGCACTCCACTCTGAACACTGTGACCAGGAGCACCAGCTGCTTAAGAAAGCTCTGATATCTTTCTGGCTAAAACTAATGACAGGTGAGGACCAGCTCTGCCCTGAAGCTCCTTTATGCCACTTCACAGCAGCACAAGCAGTGTGTGGAAGTACATCTGGAAAACAGAACTCTGCAAATCCCACTTGGGTGAGCAAAGCAAGCAAAATTTGGGATAAACCTGATAAAATGTAAAAAGAAACAACACAGAAGTGTCAGTAAACATGGGAGATTTTCCTCCTCCTGGATTTCTTGTTCTTTTTGTAATTGCTTATTATTCAGCAAGTGAGATATGCTCTCTCATGTAAGCTTTTTGATCTCTTTCTAATAGCTGGGCTAATATTAACAGGAATCAGAAATGTGATCCCAGTTTCAAAACAGAGAGTGCAATACTCAGGCATGACATAGGTGGTTACTCACACCCTGAAGCAGAGGTTTGAAATTGATTATCTTGCATAAGTACAGCCTACAAAATGTCAGTTAGACCACAGCTACTACTGAAAATTTTGGTTTCAGGAATGCCTGTTAAAGGAATGGAACATTTCACCATGTCAATTAACTTGGATATCTCATGTAAATTGTGAAATCAAAATAATGGAATGAGCAAATTCTTATTTAGAATATTACTTAAATTACTACCCATGATATGCAGGAATAATTCAGTACTTTCATTTTTCTGCAGGACTTTTTTTTAATCTACATAGTACATTTTTAGCACCAACTATATATATATAATACTATTCAAACAAACCTAGCCCCTAAATTACGCAGGCATCAAGAAAAAGAACAGTCTGACCCACCATTTAGAAACCAACTCTTAAACTCCATAACTAATAGTCTGTAGATAGAAGAATAATGCGTGCTTCAACCTTTTGACTGTCTCAATCTGTAACAAAAGTCTGTATTTTGAAGATTGCTTTTTTCTGGGTAGAATTATAGAGTTTAAAATCTCTAATTTTAAGTTTCAATTACATACTGTGACACAGATTTATCTTTTTTTCCTCTCTGTCGTCCATTTCCCTTCTAGGCTCCAGCATCTTGATCACTACTGTTTGATGAATCAGCTTTCCTGTTAACTAGAGGTGTAGAGCCATCATCTAATGAAAACACTGCATTTTATGACTCCCCAGACTGTAGTTCTGCATATTAAAATAGAATTTCAATCTCAGTGTAAGAAATAAAATCAAATCTAACATCTGTGGTTTGAACAGAACTGATATAACACTGCTCATTTAATTTTAACAGTATTTTTAATGTTAGACAATATAAAAGGAGATACTGAATGTAATTTAAAATGTCTAAAAATTATTAGTAAATATACCATTTTGAAGGCAAATTCAACAAGGGCAGATAATGCCTGAACAATCTGGTGGCCTTCTGTGTTGCATCAGTGGACAAAGGGAGGGAAACTGATGTCACACACTTGGACTTGTGCAAGGTCTTTGACTTGATCCTGCACCACATCCTTGTTTCTAAATTGGAGAGAGAGGGGTTTGAAGAGGGGACTATTTGGTGGAAAAGGAGTTGGTTGGATGCTTGCAGCCAGAGGGTTGCTGTCAGTGGCTCTATGTCCACTGGAGGCCAGTGACGAGTGGTGTCCTGCAGGGGTCCATCTGGGACCCGTATCCTTCAACATCTTTATCCATGACACAGATGATAGGACTGAGTGCACCCTCAGCAGGTTTGCTGAAGGCACCAAACTGAATGGTGTGGTTGGTACAACAGAAGGAAGGGTTGCCATCCAGAGAGTCTCTATCCTATACAGGATAGAGAAGTGGGCCTACATGAACTAAATGAGATTGAACAAGGCCAAATGCAAGGTGCTACATTTTGGGTCTTGGCAATCCCAGGTATATGTACAGACATCAGCTTAAATGCAAATTGCTGCTGGCTGCTCTGCCAGCAGACTCAGCATGTCATGGTCATCGAATCATAGAATCATAAAATCGTTATAGTTGAAAAGGTCTTTAAGATCATCAAGTCCACACATTACCATGATAAATGCAAGCTACACAGGCCCTTACCTGAACTTCAGCTGGTAAGCGTAAGAGTAGTTTTTCTGAAGGGTATTCAGCTAGAGAAAAGTTTTCCAGTGACTTACCAATGGTGCATTTCAAGCTGGTGGAAAAGCCAGAAGTAAAATCGTTATGTTCCCCATAGGCACTTGGTTTGTCTCTGAGTCTCAGAAGCAGAGTAGTTAATTCAGTACCACTATAACTACAAGACTTTGCACCATTGCACTGCATGGCTGTTTGTAGGTCCATGCCTTCTTTCTTGGCTTGAACTTTTTTCCATTTATGTGTCAGATGTTCTCCAGCAAAATCTATTATTGGACAAAGTGCTTCACAGAATTAGCTTTATTTTGCAACCATTTCAACTCTCAGGCAACAAAGCAGCATTCAGACAGCAGGAGGAGACTTGGAATCTAACGCCTCAGCTGATCATTCACAGCTTTAATCCCAGATAGCTCTGGAATGGATTTAGAAAAATTGTGAGAAAGTAACTTGTGACCTTGAGTTTTCCCTAGGTCCATGATCTTCTGACAAGTTAGCAGTCTTTCTACTGCTGCTAAAAATATGGCTTTATAGGAGACACTCCCTATCCCTGTTTCTTTGCTATCACATTATTTTTGCAAACTGTGTTTTCCCTCCCCTGCAGATCTTCCCATGGAAGGCCTGGGAACAGTGACAAAAGAGAAAGAAAATGCTGTTACAAAGCATTAAAACAAATTCTGCTTTTCTTAATTTTCTGTTTCCTTCAAATTTCTCATTTTCTTGTTTTTCTATTTTTCAAGAATATCTGTGTAGCAAGAATATTACCTTCTGTACAATACCTAATGTTCCAAGGAACAGATGGATCTGCCAGAAACCAGCAAATACACCATAAATACTAAATTTTGTCTGAAGCACAAGAAAAATGCACATAGATAGCCTGTATTCTAATAGGCTGAAATGTCTGTGATCTAAGTAGTACATAAACTTATTAATGGAAAATGTAAGTACCCCAAAAGTTTAAGTTAATATTAATTCTTCATTATTCCAAAGTAAAATACACTTAGGCATAAAATAAAACCATAATTAAAGTCAAACAAAAACAACAGCAACAAACAAACAAAACAGCAAAGCCTGCCTCTAAGTAATCTTTAGTGGAGCATCTGTTTTCATACAACATCAGTCCTTAAACAGATTTCTTCTCTGTTGACTCATTTTTCTGCTGCTCCTTCCGATCACAATGTATGATATTCAGCAGCACTAGTTATTGTTTGCAGTGATATTACTTGTTAATCCGATGCAAGGTTAATATGGTACTAGGGAACACTATGAACTCAGATCTTGTTTTTATTAGCAACAGCCATAACAAAAACCATGGGATTTGATTTAACGTGATATAAAAGATTTGATGATGTGTTTGATGGCCTCTGCCAGCAAGATGAAGGATGCTATGAATTGTACCACAGTGCCAGAAATCAGTAGATTTAGTCAGCTCCTTTGGAGGCATGTTTAAGATTTTAAAATACTAGCTTCTAAACAAATATAAATGACAAATCAGTCTCTGATGGGGGAAAAAAAAAAAAAAAAAAGAATAACATGAGAGATATAGTAAGAGAATAAGAGAGCCTAAAGCTATTATTAGAGATAGGGGTACAAATATATGTGATGCTCTACTTCAAATTTCTGTTTGTACTCACATCTAACCAGATCTTGAGTAATTTTTCAGGCCAATAAAATGTAGCTAAGGATTACATCAGATCGTCTCTTCCCTACACCTCTCTGCCTTCCTCTTTTGTCCCTTTGTCCCTTCATTTCTCAGTGTAGTTGCTTGCTCTAGAGTATCATAGAATGGCTTAGATTGGAAGGGACATTAAAGCCCTCCCAGCCCTGAGCTCCCACCATGGTCAGCACTGCCACCAGCAGGTCAGGTTAGAACAGGGCCCATCCAGCCCTGGCCTGGAGCGCCTCCATGGGTGGGGCACCCACAGCTTCTCTGGGCAGCTGTGCCAATGCAACAAAGACATGAAGAAGGCAGAGAACTAGAGGAATTAATGTGATATTTTTGATACAACGCTGCTTGTTTCTGGTACCCCTGCTAAGAAAACTGCACTGACATGTACAGATAGCCAAGCTTGGCTTTGCCTGGCTTTACTCAGCCACTTCTGCTTATCAGCAGAGAGCTGCAATGCACAGTGCTCTGGGAGGAAGCTTTACATCTCATGGGAGAACAACTGTCTCTTATACTGCAGGATGAAGCCTCAACAGAAATCACAGACTATGCTCTGTAGTGGAGCTCTTGGATAGAAGGAAGCCGAGGAGAAAATCCCCCTCTACTGGGCACAGGAGTAGAGGATTAATTGGAACTAAAACAGCATAGATGTCATTTTTTTTCCAGATCTTTCTGCAAACCTGATTAATAAAACAATAATAATAACCTAAGATGTGACAGACTTCATTTAAAGGATGAGATGTCTCTAACCTATAGAGGACAGGAGTAGAGTTTATTTATTCCTCACTCCCTTTTCTGCACAGTGCTAACAATAAAATTTTGTTTGTGCAGTGAACACCTCCTTGATGAGTTTTGCAAACTGACAGTGCCACAGCTAACCAGATGTAACAAAACCTTTTGTATATGACTGCACATCAATTCACACAAGTAACAAAGATGTGTTAGCAGTTACTGAGAATGTCAGCCGGTGATGCTGATCAATCAATACCAGGCACTTCTAAAGGCTGTCTCCTTTGAAATTAGCTGCTGTTGGCTGTGTATGTTATGATACAGTGCTGTACCTGCTCTCGATGTTGCATATTGATCAGCTGCGCTTGTACGTGAGCACTGCCCATTGTCTGACAGGACAGTCATCTTCAAAAGGCACAGAGCTAAGGTTAGAACTCTGCCATTTAAACATCTTTGATCTACAGTTCCAATTATTTATTATCATGATTATCTTCTGCTTTGACAGCGATAACAAGAAAATTGCCTCTTATAAAGCATTATGGTCTTCTGCTGGTGAAAATTTCACATGGCAGTTGCTCTTGTGCATTTCTCCAAGTAATGCACTTGCTTAGGAACTACAAACATGGCTATGGACCTTGTCATTAAACTTATGCTTTTTAGGGAAATGTCTTGTACTGTGTTGAGGAAAATTTTTGTCAGACTTTGTTACAATAATACATACTCTCATTAAAGAAACGTGTAAGATAGCAAAATCAAAAATACATATACCTTACACTTTCAAGGACAGGAACTTTTGGAGTGCTGTGGCACACACAAATGAGATGCATATTTATATATATGTTTTAAAAAAATCATTTTCCACAGGTGGTTTCTTGGAGATGAATATAGTATTTTCAAACAGCAGCAACAACAACAAAAAAAACATTCTCTACTTCCAGTGAATTTTTCTCACTGGGACATGTTTCTTACTGCTCAAGCTACTGCTCTTGAAGAGGAAAAATAAAGGCATTGTCCACAGAACGCTGAAATGGAGTTTTTCACTATAAGATAGTGGCTGACATATTTAAGTGAGTGCTGCTGTTTTGTCCCTGCACTTTCATTTTAGAAAAGGAGAGATTAGTAAGTGACCTTGCACAGTGACTAAAAATAGCGTAGAACTCACATCCTGAAGTAGTTCTTCTTGCCTACAGAGACAAGTCTCTTTTCTTATTTGAACTTGGTCAGAAAGACAGGTTCAGACAAATAATTTTAAAGGCCAGTAGCAACCTTACATCTTCTATTTTGACCTTGACTACAAACAAGAACAGGAACGTGCACACACGCATGCATTCATATGCACACATAACTTAAAATACAACATATTCAACCATTTTTCAAAAGCTGTCTGGTGAGAGTATAGACTAAGAAACAACACCTATCTACCTACACTATCCAAAAAATGTGGACAGTGTTTATTTCTTACTTATTTAAAAGTGCACTGTTCATATATATGTTTATTTCCCAAAAAAACTTTCCAGAATATCTGTGTCTGAAACATGTATGTTTGACATTTGATTCATACTTTCCAGTTTGACAGATTCCCAGTTTCATGAAGAGAAATGGGCTATGTTGCACCTCAAGACCTTGTTAATTTACTCATAAGGGAAAAGAAGGTTTCATTCACCTACAGTATGAGTGAATATGAAATATGAATATGAAACTCCTATTTTGGTCTTTAAAAGCCAGAAAGGAAACTGGTGCTTCTTCCTAAAAGTCTAGATTATTTCCCAGAGCCAGCAGAGATGCCATTTTGTTGGACCTGCTACTCAAAAAAACAAGAAAGAAATAAATGGTGGAAGATACGAAGATCAGAGGCAACTATGGCTCTAGCAACTATGACATGGTGAAATTTAAGATTCTGAGAGAAGTGATCAACCTACCACCATAGAATTCAGAAGTGCTGATGTTGTCCTTTTCGGGACCTCCCATGTCTCCAAGCCTACTAGTAGCTTGTAGGATTAAGGCAGTACCAGAGGAGAGTAGATCAAGTTAAGAACAGTTAAGCCAGTTAGACATAAAGAAATCTGTAAGACCAGAGAACAAAAGGGCAAACATTGCACTCATCTTCAAGGACAAGAAGAGGACGGATCCAAGCAACTGGATCTTGTAGGCCATTTGGCCTCACCATAATCCCAGGAAGGGAATGGAACAAATGCTCTTAAAAGCCATTTCTGAACACAAAAGACAAGAAGGCAATTGGAAAGAGCCACCATCGGTTCACCAAGGCCAAATCCTGAGCAACCTATCTGATTGCTTTCTGTGGTGAGGTAGCCAGCCCCTAAGACAAGGAGAGAGCAGTGTGTGCCACATACCTTTATTTCAGCAGACACTTTAACGCAGCCTCCCATAGTTTTTGTTCCTACCAGACTGCTAAGACATGAGGATGAATAGGCAGATAGTAAAGTGTGTGGTAAAGAGCCTGGAGTGCTGGGCTCAGCAAGCCACCACTGATGTAAACAATCCTATTTTGAGCAGGGCAGTGAACTACACGACTTCCATCCTGAATTGTTCTCGGTGAGTCTGCAATTGTAAACGTTTTTGCTGCACACATTCAGACAGAAAGCATATTTAAATGTTCCACTGTTCTTAAATTGTATTTCTGCTCATGCTCTTTGTGGTTTTATAAGGCAGATCAAATCTGTACTTGTAACTTGTATGTACTTATGACACGTCTCAAGGCTGTTTGGTAAAAAAACACAGAATTGTTTGTAACCTTAAATAAATAAATAAACAAGTGACTTTTAAAATCCTGCACCTTGCTGCGTGTTACTGGCTCAACAGGAGAACTCAGATTTTTGACTCTCATTGAGGAAATAGAGATTAGCAGATCAATTAATGGCTTGCCGGAGTGCCTGGAAAGAAAGGAAAAAGTTTGTCACAGTGTTGCATTCATAATGACATTGCATAATTAATTAAAATGTAGTACCTGGTTTAAAAGACTGCTTTTCTCACTGTTACAGGATAAAAATTCACCTAGTGGGACACAGTCCCAAATGCAGTGAATTTAATAGAAGAGCTGTGTTCAACTTTAACAGTCTTAATTTTTACCAGTCATTTTTGTTTTTGTGTGTGTTTGGTGTTTTTCAAACTTTAGATAATACTTTGGGCTTAAAAGTCATACCTGAACTGAAGCGTGTGATAATTTTTATTTGGAAATGAATCACAAAGTGATAAGGCAACCATTTGCTACTCAAAATCTTGTCCGTGCTAATTTAGTTGTGGAAATGGAAAGGTGGAGACAGGAATGGCTTGTGATGGTTTAAAAATATGCTAACCTTTGTTCCCTGCCTATAGCATGGTGGTTGGAACTAGGTGATCTTAAAGGCCCCTTCCAACCCAAATCGTTCTATGATTCTATGATTCTTGCTCAAATGGACCAGATGTGGGAGGGAGGTAGCACCATTTCCTCCAAATCAACTACCCATAAAATGCTGAGTTTACAAATATTTTAAAACGTTACCACGTAAATAATATTTCTGTACACATATTCTTAGTTTACAAGCACTGATACGCCTGTATTTCAGTCTTTTTTCATCTTTTAAATACACAGCGTGTGTACTTCCACCAGTCTCTCCCCATCAAATTCTGCTCATAATTAATCTCCCAGTTCACACAATCATCTCTGCAGTATATTCTCCTAGTGAAGGAGATGAGTTCTCAGGGGTGCAACATCTTAGGAACAAAGGGTTTACTTTCCTCTGTACATGTTAGAGAGTGCTAATGTGATTCTTCAGAGCTGAGCCTCTTAACAAGGGAAGTGAGGATTTACAGTCCTCTAGCTTTCTCAGCTAAGGGACTCTTCAAGGCTTTCAAGAGTTGACCTTGCAAAGGACTGTGTTCTTTTAATGCCCTCCCTTTTAGAAGAGAGCTTACCTGTTTTCTCAGGCTGATGCAAATACTGTTAAAAGCGGTTTCCATGGATACCAACATCAATAGGAAATGAAAGAGGGCTGTCCTCCTTTCTGACCCACTGGAGTCCCTCACTGTTGCTATGGCAAAGCTGTCACTGCTATTGTTTTGTGTATCTGATTTAAAAACTACAGTTTAGGAAAAATGTTCTGTAGGGATGAGTAGAACAAGTAACAGTTTGTAACTGATCGTAGGCATAGGGTGTTTCTTAAACTTTAGCATGATTTGTGAAGCAAATAGATTATTTTACTAAATATCCTTCTCATAGGTCTCTATCAGACCCAGAAGGAAAAGTTCAAAAGATAATGAATCTCAGCACCTTTTGAAGTTCTCTCATATTAATTATTAATGAATTTGAAATTAAACTCTGTCATTCAACACCAGCTATCCCCTATGGTTAACAGTGGTTCTCAGATTATAAACCAGCAAAGAGCTGAATTTTGGAGGTTTCCTCACTGTGGACATGGATCAAAGACCTCTGATGTAAAAGAAAGTATCTCAGCTGACCTGGCAGGGACAGGAATCAGGATGAAAACTCCAGGTTAAACATTCATGAAGGATGCTAATTTTTTAACATCCTTAATTTATAGACTTCATTTATTCTTCAACCAGGAATCTTTTTAGAAATATTCCTGCATTTCAACCAAAATTTCCTTAAAATAAATGAAACACTTTCCCCATTTTCTCCAATATACACTCACACAGAACTAAACAACCCACTCTCTTTGAGATCCATAAACATTCAGGTGACATGGATGGGGCTTCCCTAGCAATTAAGATTTATTGCCAACACACTGAGAAAGACATACGATGGTCTGCCAAAAACAAAGAAATTGAAAATTGGTAGAAGAAATAATTGCAGGGGCACAACAGTCAAACAAAGGGTCTGACCTCCCCAGTCAGGCATTATTTTATCATTTTATGTCACCTGGATTAGTCTATTTGTTTGGATCTTCTCTGTGTATGTTTTATTGTTTTATTTCCCTTCCTGGTCATAAAGGGCACATTTATTGTTTAGTAAGCAGAATTAGGGCCGCTGCAGTTTACATAGTCAATAGCAGTCAAACACTAAGGTCAATGTCTATCACATCTCGGAAAAATTGGGGTTAGGGAAGGTGAAATTATCATTCCATTTTGTTTTTATTGCTCTAATAGAAAACCACAGAGTCCCTGACCCCTGCTGCCACTCATGTCCTGCTCCAATAGCAATGTGTAACCTTCAACACTCAATTAAAACAGGAAATAAAGCAAAGAAGAGGTCAGTACGTGTGTTTGGCCAGTGAGAGCCTTTGAAAAAAAGGTCCAAAAAGGCTTTCAAAGAGGGAGGAAGAGGGTGAAAGAGGAGTGCAGGAAGACAAACAAGAGGGAAAAATAGAAAGAGGGATAAGATAAAGAAAGGGAAGGAAAAGAGTGAAAAGAAAGCCCTTCCTCATGTATTAGCTGGGTGATCTTAAGCCCTGTACATTACAGCATCCTGCAGCATGACAAATCACATACAGCCCGTCTTTCCTCTGAAAGAACAAATTTGTCTTACTGGCTGCCCAAGAGTGACCATACAGACATCGGTGGGTTTAAGAGTTTAACACACAACTATTTATTTAATCCAAATTTTCAAAACAAACGAAAAATAAATTACTTATCTGGTGTGGATGTGCAAAGGGGAAGAAGTCACTTGATTTTAAAGGTTAACCTGGGTATCACTGCAGTCAATGTGGGATCAGCCAGGATAAGATGTCTGTAGATTAGTTAGATATCTGTCTATGGGTCTCAGAGAAAAGGAATGCCTACAGCTTGTTACTACTCGAGAGAATAATTTTCCTAAGGATAAAAGAACATTAACCATCCCCAGTTCAATTCTAGAGTCCTGGTTTGGGCAGCATATTGGCATGGATTTGTTAGGTTTTATGAAGCTAAAGCAAACACATGGTCTTGCTTGCAGTAAACCATAGAAGGCATCCTCACTACTCCCAGCATCACGTTGCCAAATACTGGACATTTCAGGAAGCTATTCAGTCTTGACTGAAATAATTCAACCAATAGAAGTTGGCATGAATCTAACCTTCCCCCCCCCCCCAGGGATTATAAAGCATTGCTATTAAAATATGAATGTTTCTTTTCTCTTAGAATTTTTCTAGATTTACTTTATAATTACTGAACAAAATTAGCATTTTTTCAGCAAATTATTTTTCAGTTTCCTGGACAAAACTCAAACTGGGGGAAAAAAAAAAAAAAAGCAACAAAGAACAGTTTGGGATTGACAAAAATGAATTTTTTACTCTTTCTTATAAAGTCCTTCAAACAAACCAGAAACTATGGAAAAAAATCCTCTCATGTTTAGGACAGATTCTAACTCTATTTCTGCTCATTTAGTTCTTCAGCTTTCCACTTAAACCTTTGCAAAGGCATCCAGAAAGCATCATGCAATATATCTGGGACCACTAATACTTTGCTCCAACAGTTCACATATTTCAAGGAAAACCAGAACTAATTAAATGGCTGCATAATAAAAAAATAAAATAAAATAAAAATTAAGAATTCTAGTAAGGTCCTTTTTGGCCTTGAAAGCCCATGGTGTCTCAATTCATGGATACACCTTAGGGTAGAGGGTTTCCAGACTTTGAGAACACACCTAAGTATTTTCCCAACTCTTCAAGAATGAAACCATTAAATTCTGGGTTGTCTTACAAAATAAAAATAATGAAACACCAGAATCCATACCTCTAAACTTAACTGTTCTTCTGTAAAGCTGGTATCTTCTTCAGTGCTACAAAGGCTGAAATATTTAAAACAAATGCAGAGTTAGAGGATTGCACATACTCAAGGCAAGGGCTCACAGGAATCAAGGGAAATCAGTTCAGTGTTTTTTATCATTTGTTTTCTCTGTTATTGCCATTACTGCACATCTTTCATTATGCAAGATAGGATCTCAGCTTACAGTAACCTTAAGAGAGGTGAGCTGGAATTATGTTCCATTCAGCTCAGTTTAAGACTTAATAGTGCAAATTTTTGGACATTTCATTCTTATTTTTTCTCTCTCTCATTTTCCCCTCCTTGTATGAAATAGCAAAACCACATTCTCTCTTTTTGCACTTCTCTTTACTGTGCAAGACTGGCTGGTCGACAGCAGATCATGAGACAGATGAGTTGGTTGTCATCATAGCTATACAAAACTGATCAGAGAAGTGAAACAGAGACGTTCAGATTTAAACAACCAATGAAAACTCACCTTTCATTTGTCAGAAACACTTCTGCTGATACTGGGGAAAGAAGGAACAGGTCCCTGAGCTGCAGACTAAAATGGAGACATTCTTAACCTCACTTTTAAAGGGATGGTAAAATCTGCTCTACAGAGGCTTTCTACTTAAAACAGTAACCTGGCAAAAAGTGAGATAAAAAGCCATCTGATTGCTGTGTATTTTGAGAACCACAAACAAATCAGTCCCTTGTGTTTCTAAGGTGAAGCAGTCTATTTACTGCAAGGGGTATCCAAGGCTGAACTTAACACATTCAGCCGATACGGATGTCTTCAATTCTTCACATAATGTGTATTATTAGCATACATAATTTCTATATAATGCTGTAATGCATGTGGGCCTCCAGATTCCCGAATTTAAAAGTGTGTGTATTTTATCTCTAGATAAGACTTAAAAAAATATGTGTATATTTCCCCTATGACTGCATTATCTCTTTTTTTATGCTAGAGCACTTACAAAGTCAAGAAACACCACTGATTTAGCTAGTTGTAAAGAAAATATTTTTTTCCACAATTTTTTTTGGCTGTTTTTACCTGATATTTGTAAGTCTGAGTCAACTAACAGCTGTAAGCTTATAGATACGGTTATTCAACCATGTGTCCAGCGTCTTCCAAATCTGAAAAATATTTGGAGATGATTCCTTAGAAACCCTACTGATTGTTTTTCAGACACTGTTCTGCTTTCCTCTTCTGTAAGTGACCAACACTGAGTGCTATGAAGTCTGTGCAGTTCCCATTGACTCCTGACGAATGAAACTAGGCTGCTAAGTGGAGAACTTCTTCCTTTCCAAGATGGAGCACAGTTATTTTTAGAAACTTTGCACTGATGGATTAACACAGGGAAGCACTGTATTTTGTGGACTGAGTTGAAGTCAGGCTTCTTTTACATTCCTCTTACTTATTATAACTAGAGTTAACTTTATTCTATTGCATACTTTTCAATTCTATCATAGAATCACAGAATGCCTTGGGGTGAAAAAGACCTCAAGGATCATGAAACTCCAACCCCCCTGCCGCAGGCAGGCCTGCAAACCTCCACATCTAACACTAGACCAGGCTGCCCAGGGTCCCATCCATCCTGGCCTTGAACACCTCTAGGGACGGGGCATCCACAACCTCTTTGGGCAGCCTGTGTCAGCACCTTACCACTCTCTTGGTAAAGAGCTTCCCCTTGATATCCAACCTAAATCTTTCCTCCTTAAAACAATTTCCCCTTGTTCTGCCATTATCTACCCTTATATTCTATATTCAAGAAGGAAGGTAGAAAGTAAAAAGTAAAGCTGGAAATACTATTTACCTGACCTTAATTCTAATGTCATTGCATGTCCGCAGCCAAGAAAGAGAGGAGGGAAATTAAAAAGCAGTCTAGGTATTAATCTTATTATACAATCCAGATGAGATGTTGTTCTTATGATGTATTAGATCATGCATCATTAGAGTCAGCTATCACTCTAATGATGCATTGATGTAATAAATCACAGTGGAACACACTGATAAAGTATTATTGAATAGAGGAGTGCGTTCACATGAAAACCAATATAGATAAAAGTAAAAGAATAAAAATAAAAAATAAAGCAACACAAAACCATGGCCTGGAGCTGGATTCTTCATTGACAGATAGCCATGGGAAAGAAATCAAATCATAACCTTAAATAAAACTCTTATTAAAGCAGACATAAATTCTGCCTCCAAATAAGTCTGGATTTCAGACATCCTCCAACCTCCCATTTCTGGCACTGAAGAAGCACTTGTGGAATTTTATTTCACACAGCACAAAATTGAGATCCCAAGCACCTAGTTCAAAGTCTGTAAGAGACATCAAACAGAAATCATGCTCCATTAGGTTTTACACATTGTCTGTAAATAAAAATCTGGAAGGGACTAGAAGAAAGACATAGCATTTTGCTTTGACTCCTTCAGACACAATATTTTGAAATGTTTTGAGTTGTTCATTAAATGCTAGAACAGAAAACATGACTTTGAAATTAAGCTTTTGTTTTAGTGAAAATAAACACTTGCTCTGACGAGAAAACATTTTCAGTTAGTGTTTTTTTTTGTGATTTTTTTTTGTTGTTGTTTCAATTTGATTTAGAAACTCAAGAAGTGAAGTGGAAATTTTACCACAGTCTAATCAGAAATGATAAAGGATTCATCTTCTCTAACTGCATTAGAGCAAGCCTTTAATACATAAAGTAATGGATGAGTGGATGGATCTATCACAAATACAGTTGTCTGGGAACTTTCATTAAATTAATCTGTTTTCTTTGGAAGTGCAGTCACACAGCCAAACGAGAAGTTAAATGCTTAGGAGACTGTTCTGCTTTCACCAAAAGAAGTATCCCAAAATCTGCAGCTGATGAAGCCAGCTGCAAAGCTCCTGAGAACTACTGGCCGCATTTTAGACTGACAGCAGGATCTGGTCCTCACTGTCTTTGGCAGATACCTCACAAAGCCATGCAAGGTCCCCTGTCTTTGAAAGGTTAGAATGAATACATTTGTTGAAAGTCTGTACAAAACTAGCTGATTACATTAACACAGATGATAGACTATGGTAAAAATGTACGGTTCTGATTACTGTTTAGATATAAAACAATACAAATGTTAATTACTTCTAAAAAGTAAGAAACATTTTCCTTCCTTTGGAGATTTCATTTTCAGATTCAATTATAAAGAAATGTGGTCTTTAACTATTATATTGATTTCACCTCTTTCCCAGAGTTCAGCTAATTCAATTATTTCTAATTATGTGGGTCAGGCTAATTTCAAAAGACCATCCTACAAATGCAGGCTGCTGTGGAGAAGCCAAGTCTCTTCTTTTGCAGAGAAGGACAGGAGGGCAGAGAGTCTTTATAAAAGATTAGGCAGTTGTGATGTTTGTCTGGAATCTGCAAGCAGGTTTAAATCAATCTTTGGCAGAAGAATTGAAAGAAGTCAAAAACTGCCCAGAAGAAAACAAGATTAGGCCTTTGAAACCTCAGATAAGCCAGGGTCCTGTAGAGTAACAAGACCTGAACTCTGTAACATTTGCAGAAGTGAAATCTTTTTTACTGAATTACCCCACAGAACAATATGTGCAGAATTCAAACCGAGGGCACCTCTTTGTTCTGACAAGAATGCTTCTCTTAGGAGAGAGACATTTCCACCCATTGTTGCCCATTTTGCCTCGTTAAGTCAATTTTCAGTATAAACGCTGCAAATTAATCCTTACACATTTTTCAGAATGTAATGTCCTCTGTCAATATTTCCCTCTTTAGAAACTATTTCAGTCAGCTGCATGTGAGCTACCTATCATATATCACATGGAAAAAAAGTCATTATGACTAAGAACAGAATTTGACTTTGTATTTTCTGCATGCTTTTTCATCCTTATTTGAACAACGTCTTACACATTCATATACATGGGAATCTTCTATACACATTTATCATCCTGCCACAATTACAAAGCTGCCTATACCTGCCTTTTGAGGATCTAGGAATAAAGCGGGCGGTGCTCAGAGAATTTTTGGAGTAAGAGGTTTATTCTAGATAAATGCATTCAGTACCCACATGCATGTTAAGAAATACTTAAGAGCTGTTGCTGTAGCTGAAGTCTGATATTGGCTGAGATTTCGAAGGAAATATGTGAACTCACAGAGATCCAAAGCATGAGAAACCATCTGAATGATTCAAGAAATAAACAGATAAGTAAATAAATAAATAGCACGGAGTACTATGCTCTATTGGCAGACTCTCAGATTGGCAAAATTTGGATGGAAATCTTGTGAGAATAGTTTATCAATACTGTCAGGTGTTGAACATCTCACTTCCACTCATAGTGGAAATAATGAGGACAGAATTTCTGATGGCGTACTTCTGCTTCTGCCAGGATGGAAGTACAATGAACGTAGAAATAATACATTAAAAAAAAAAAAACTTACAGCAAACTGTTGTATGCTTCAGACAACACTGTGTTCCAACCCAGAGAGAAATTTTGGCAAGTGTTATTATCATAAAGTTGGTTAAACTTTTCCTTCTGAATATGTTAGAAAAGATATTTTTGCTGTAACAGCGCCGTAGCACAAATATTGTGTAAGCAACATAGAACTTATGCAATTACCAATCCATGATTTCCAAAATGCATTTTGGAATTGTATAAAAGATTCAGACATTTACTGTCCACTGATTTTAATAGGAAAGTTCTATCCTTCATACCACTCAGCCACAGATCAGCCCATCCATGGTGATATAAAATCTTATGTATAATATGTAGTGATCTTTTTGCTTACACTTTATTTGATTAATGCATAGTTTACTGAAAACTACACGGATAAATTCTTGTTTCACAGACATCAAGGTCTTAAATCTCACAGAGCTCCACTGGAGCAGGATTTCACATACACTTCCCATCCTAAGAAAAGATTGCACAAGAAACTGTATGACAAAACTCTTCAGAATTCTTATCTTTGGTCACTGATGAAACTAGTCTTTCTTTATTGACAGTTTTTAAATAATCTTCACATATTTTGTTTAAATTTAAAAAGAAAAAGTATTAAAAAGAAAAAAAAACCAAGAAAGTACTACTGTGTAGTAAGGAGGGATAAAAAGTGTGAAAATTTCAGTTCCTGGAATTAATTAAAAGACAATATTCACCGAGGAGTGGGCCAGAACCACAAATAATTATCTCTTGAGATTACACAGTCGAAAAGGCCAATTAAGGTACCAAATATAGTTAATGAGAATTCTTAATTGATTATTTTTCATGCTCTTGTATTAAACTTGCATTTATCCTTAGTTTGTCACACACACAGAATCATTTAAACTGCTGCCTCTGTGCTTAGTGAATAAGAACTGTCTCACATAGAGAATGTGCTGTGAGGGAACAAGATTCCTGGGTGTCCAGAAAGGGAGGTTGCACCATGATTTAGCCATTATTTTAGTGCATGGAGAAAAAAAACAAGCTCAAGAACTTGCTTTTCCTCACAGCTAAATCTATTAAAATTACTATGAAGGTCCACAATATTTATGTGGTTATTACCCTATAAAGTACATGTCAGCGAGAAGAAAATACAGCCCAAAGACTCTACTATCTGCCTCTGCACACGACATATATTTCTCTCCTGTCTTCATGAGACAACCATATGTCAATGAGAAAGAATCTGGTTCCACATCCATCTTTCGCTCTTTTCAGCTTACCTGCCCATTTGTTCATCAGTTAATTCATCATTCAGACTTTGCAACTTTAAACCTCTTTTCATAATATCAAATTAACTGTTGCTAATA
>JACDJE010000442.1:852134-888490 GCA_016647715.1 Pavo muticus | reverse complement strand
GGGGGGGGTGGAGGGGGAAGGTCTAATTGTGTATGGAGAGAAAAAGAAATCTGTTCAATAGAAGCTTGTAAACACATTTCTTGGATCTCTGTAACTTGCAGCCTCACAAACAAGGTACCATCCATAACCCATAGTGACAAGAACATGCACATTCCCCCACAAACACGATGCTCAGCAGATCAGAGAGTAGAACAGTGACACTTCAGCCTTGGTATTCCAAAGACTGTTTTCTTCATATGTGTATATATATAATGCATTGAGATTTCTATGTAATGAATAGATACCTTGTTCATGCCAATCGAATCTGAATTACAGTTTCTTAACTGTCACACAACAACAAGCATGCTGAAGAGCTCACCTGCCAGGTTTCATTCAGTTACTTTTTAGAGGGGCTGGCAGTGGTCCTCCTCCCCTCATAAGTTGGTTCTTCCTGGAGCATTTGCAAGTCCGGTTTGTCTGCCAATTTGGAATCACATTTCCTCTGCCAAGAAACATCAACAGTAAGGTCCCTTCGTGGCCTGGTGGTGATGAATATGAATCCTAAATATCACTGAGATGAAAGAGGTGGGCATGCTGACTGCAGACCAACATTTTTGAAGGAAACAAAGACAGCATACAAATACACAGTTCAGAAACTCCAACTCTACTTCAGTTACATTAGCACAAATTCAGGTTCAGGGCACTGAGTGTACTCACAGACCTCTGAGCCCCAGGCTATGCTGCTTAAACAAACCCCAGTGCCTTAGCCCAGAGATGCCTGATGCCCAGGAGTGTCCTGCTCCCTTGTGGGGCAGGCCTGGCTGACAGTCATGTTTTGACACTTCTGGGGCAGTCCCTGATGCTTGCAGCTGCCTGCAGTGCCTGGACACCTCAATGCCTTAGCTTTTGGGGCAGCTGTGTACAATTCTTTTGAATGTGCACCAGCTTACCACACCTAACAGCGCTTGCATTTGAGTCTCTCTGCATGTGCCCATTGTAATTTATTATCTGAGCAGGTAGGGAAACAGCTGAGATATCAGACAACACAGCATCAGGCTACATGGGTTCAATAAAAGCCAGGAGGATTTTGTGTCCTACTCAGCTTGAAGACCCTGCTAAAAACAAGGTGGATTGTGTTGTGGAGGGAAAAAAATAGAAAAGAAAATGGAAGACAAAAGTTTAGCTCACCAGTTTGAAAATGACCCTTGCAATCGATAATGTGTTTTGTTAGTTTTTTTTTAAATTGCTATTTCCAGCTGCTTCATCTGCTAAAGCAAAAAATGTTCTACTTTCTAATTGCAATTCACCGAGGCTTTGGGCTGCCACTTGCTATTCCTTTCTGTGTCTCATTCACTGAGGTGTTTAAAGGCTGAACTGTCTCATTTACCATTTTCAAGCACTAATTAGCGCTTCTCCTAATTGCATGAGGTACAGTATCAGGATAACACCAGTCAGCTTGAGTAGGGTCACAAGGTTATTAATACTCCAGCTGACTCATTCTCTCACTGTGATTAATATCACTTTAGTTGATTTTTGCACTACATTTTCAGTGATTATACTATTTAGGTTAGAGCTAAGTCAAGATATATAACTTACATTATTAAAAATGTACCTTGTCTGCCACTCACTGAATTTTCATCCCTAATTATCTCTCCATTGTAAACAAACCCATGACACCATCAACATGTTATAACCAAGAAACAGGGCTTGCATTACAGAAAAAGCAAAACCGATCTCTTCTTTTGCTGTCTGGATGACTCCAAAGAAAAGTAGCTAAATTGAATCTGAAGCTCTGTTTTGCACAATGCTTTCTGCTCCTTTTGATTTCTACAGTAGACCCTACATCTTCAGACATCAAGGCCTTCTTGAGGAAGGGACTAATCTGAAGGCTTCTTGAAGGCACCTTTGTTTTTCAAGATTTTTTTTTCTCCTTTACATTTTTTCAGAATGTTAGATAATCAACAAAAGAGCATTCAACTTACATTTTTTGTATGATATCTCTCCTCAGCTTCTTCATCTATTCGTGTAGTTTCACAGAATTGTAGAATCATAGAACCATAGGATGGTTTGGGTTGGAAAGGACATTTAAGATCACCTAGTTCCAACCCCCTGCTGTAGGCAAGGTCACCTCCCTTTAGATCAGGTTGCTCACAGCCCCATCCAGCCTGGCCTTGAATGCTTCCAGGGAGGGGGCATCCACAACCTTACAACAATTCACAACAATTTAAACTGTGTTCTTTCTTTGAAGGCATTTCTAATATGTGTTCCAGTGCCATTCCAGTGATAAATGCATCTTAATTACTCTTCTTTCATAGGAGCAAATCCTCTGTCCTATTCAGGGAGATGATGAGTCACCACTGATTTACAAGTAATTCATTTTATTTATCAGGTGTTTGTCCTGGCATTTTTATAATCCCACTGCTGATAACTTTTGATGATTCCCTTATGCCTTCTAATAAAGGCCTAGTTTCCATCTATTTGTTACTAGTGAAATCGCCAGCCTTATCAGAACACTGTCTAACTATGCTGCCAAAATACCTTACATTAAAGTATTGTTGGGAAAAAAATAATAAACAAATAAACCCTGACTGAATCCTGTGAAATGTGGCAGTAATGAGGTAACTCTAGTACTACAGCTCTTAATTCTTCAGTTTTCTTTGCACAGTCATGAAACAGCAGCAAGAGAAACATCTGAAGCATGGCTATTTCCAATTTGCCATTGTATCTATGAGAGGATTCTTTCCTCTTGCAGCTCCTGAGGAGAACACAGGCTCCACAGGTTGTGTACGTAGAAATGACAGTTGGGTAGGTAACTGCAAGGGCTACCTGTAGCAATATTAACAAATTTGCTATGGGAGCAAAGGTTATTTGTTTTACTAGGCTGTGTATAAATATCTTTGTCTTAGTCTCAGCTGGGGTGGAATTGTTTTTTTCAGTGTCTGGTGCGAAGCCATGTTTTGGTTCTAGGAGAAAAACAATGCTGATAATGCACCAGTGTTTCTAGGCGCTGCTAAGCAATGTTGGACAGAGCCAAAGCCATTCTCAGTGAAGAGTCCAAGGAGCTGAGAGAGGACAGAATTAGGACAGCTGACTTAAACTGGCCAAAGGGATATTCCATTTCATATGGCATCATGCAGAAGGAGTTTTGAAGGGGGTGGGAGTTCATCTTGCTCTCTTTCATTGCGTGTGGGGTGAGCTAGGCATCAGGCAGGGGGTGGTAAGCAATTGCTTGCACATCATTTGTTATATACATTCATATATATGTATATACATATGTATATATGTCATAGTTATAATCCTTTTCTCTATCTTAGTAAATAGTTTTATCGCAGCCCACAAATTCTACTTTGTTCTTTTTTTTCAGTTCTTTCCCCTATCCCACTGGGAGTGAGCAAATGACTGTGTGGTGCTCAGCCACCTGCTGGGTTAAACCACAACGATCATAAAGCGTTCCATGGCTGCTGACAAGTACTGTTTGGCATGAGAGAGAATACACTACCCAAAGTTGGAAAAAAAGTTTCTGTACAAAGCAAAGGCCGCTGATACCTCTAAATCATGAAAGTATACAAGATGTAATTAACCTTGAACATCAGTATAAAGGTACAAAGGTACACCTTTTACATGGTGCAAACTAAGAGTAGTACACAAATATATCCTAACACTTCGGTGGCACACCAAGTTTTCCAAATGAACGTGAGCTATGTAACCACTAAAGGGGCACATATATGTGTAGTATGGATGAGACTCCAAGTAAAAGGATGAAACAAGCACAAGTGACAGTCAGAATATCCTTCTCAGTAGACAAGGATTACAAAGACAAAAGAAAACAAGCATTAAGAGGAATGGAGGAGAGCCTCTTTCAGGTAGGGGCAATAGTCTAAACACATCAGCCTTCAGCTAGGCCACAATAAGAACAAGTTTCCTCTGACTCTTACTTGTCCAATCCAACAGCTCTCAGACTGGATCGTGGAGACCTCTGTGATCACATAACAGCAAGGCAACTGACCTACCTATACAGCACCAGCCCCTCAGTACCACGTCTTCACAGCTCATTTAGGATGTGTGGAAGACTGACAGCTTTGTACACATACCTCTGATGATACTTTTTAAGAACGGATTATTAGCACTGGTAGTGTTGCTAATGAAAGAATAGTGCATGATTTCTTTGGAATTTAAATCTGACTTGACTTAATTCATCAGTCTTTCAAACGCTCCATCACAGCAATCATTGGAAGTGCCTAAATGATACATAGATTTTCAAGAGAAAGATTGTGTTGATTCTTAGTGTTGAGAATATGAAAAAAAACAGTTACTGTCACATAGGTTTTTGCAGGATTTGCAACAATAATTTGCAGTGAATGATCTTAACAGTCAGCAGAGTTTAACTAACAAAGAAATGAATTATTTGTAAAAGAATGTAAATCTGGGGCCTAACTGAAGAATTTCAGTCAATGTTGCTGTTTACCACGTCCTCTTTATCTGACACTTTGAGAAGAATGGGCAGTATAACATAAAAGTATACAAACCCTGCAGCTGTGCCATTTGGGCTGAGCTCACATCAGCAGAGACTGTCATGCTTCTGCTCTGAGCTCTGCCCTATAAGAATAACCTTTGCCTGCTCTGGCCTGATCTAAATGATGTTCTGGTTATTTCTGCAGAAAATACGTACATATCACAACCAGAGCTACTAGCACCAGCCAACTTGGAGATTTCATAGCTTCACACTTTTAACATCAACTGAATATATTCAAATATACTTATGATGTTACCTTTATTTATTCTTACATTTCCTTTTCTCCCTCTCATACCTATTTATCTGGTTTTCTTTCTCTACTCTTGCACAATAAAGAGGCCAATCTATCCGATGGCGCTGATATGAAACATTATGAATTGATGATGGGCCATTTGTGCAAAAGAGCGCAGCCTCACTCAAAACAACAACAACAACAACAACAACAACAACAAAAAACCACACAAAACAAACAAACAAACAAAAAACCCCAAAAAACAACCCTTCCAACTCCACAACTGAAAGAAAAGATCACCCACCACACCTTAAGAAGGCTGTCTCCTCCCTTATTACACTACCTGGATTTTAGCATGCACAGGAGTCATATTTTAGGGTATACTAAACAAACACCACACAAAGTCAAGCTTCACAGAATACAAGGACAAGTGAGGTGTTACCCATCAGCAATCAGAATGCTAACAAGGACGAGCAAGAAACTTGTGTAAGACTACTGAATATAAACCATACCAATCCCCACAATTTCTAGCATGGTGCTCATTTCATCTGCAAGTACATTGTGCTCAAGTGCTGCAGGAATGCCATTATATAGCAGCAATCACATCAGAAACCATATATTTCAATACAGAAGTGAAGGCACACATGCTGGTGTGCAGATAGAAACAAACTGACTGTATTTTCCAACATCAGTAAATGATATTCAAAACTTCTAATATTATATTCCAAATATTTAGAAGCTATCTGCATGGAGAGTTCAGACATTTAGAAAGAAAAGTACCATCTTCAGGTTTTTAGGAAGGAGATTTTTAGCGCAACAAAGTTGCATAAATTCTTACTCACCTCTATCCATTCTTGCTAGTGACAGGTTGTAAAAAACAGGATATAATCTAGAAAATGTGACTGTGTCAGTCCATATTACAGCAAATGACAATTTGTGCCACAAGTCCTCATTGCATTTGTTTATTTACTGGCACTGTCATACTGTTTTTCTCATGCAACCTGAAGAGGAAAACTTGTGAACTGAGAGGAGAAAGAAATGATAAAAACTTCACGTAGTGGTTACCCATCAAACTTTATTGAATGCTGTAACTTTATAAAGAATCTAGGTATTATAAATTACATTACTAATTAAGTTCTTGTTTTTAATACATAATTAAATTTTAAAAAATAGCTTTAGTGGAGCAACAGTTTGTAAACTGATTGTTAACTGTGAGTCATATTATTTGCTTTTCTTTCCCTTTATCCCGAAAACCTAACTTCTGGATAATTGCAGTAATTTGCCCTGGTCAGTGACATTGCTCAATCCAAACTCCAGTGCATTATCAAAATAAAACACATTCTCTAAGTGATCATAATGTTGATGTTCAACATTTGAACTTCTAACTGTAAACAGGCTGCCAGTACAGAAAACGAACCTTTTAAAAATTAAATGTGTTAGACTTCAATTTTTACCACAGGAAAAAGATGTTAATTCAACCCAGTTTAGCTACAGGCTAAGCGTTCAAAACTAATGTATTATCTTTAAATTCAACACTGAGCAAGATGTTCTCAGGACAGCAGCAAAACTGCCCTTAATATAAGCCCTTAATAATGGTGGAGTTGGCTGAGTAGAGTAAAAGTCATTAAAATCTTACAGAGGTCAAATACAACTGTGAAAAACATTCTCAATTATAGAGTCAGGAGTTTTAATCTGATAGATATTTTACTGCTCTAAAGGAAAATTGTGTCATGGAAGTCATCCTATAAACTTCGCAAAACATTTTTACAACAAAATACAACAGCTTATTAAAACAACAGAAAGGCTTGTACAGAACTCATTATTTTGGATGAGCTGTTCACTTTTCATGCCTTGATCCCACCAATGTTTATAGGTTTCCAGGGAACATGTTTTTAGAGTATACTTTTGTTATCAATGATACTCTGATGTATAGTCGACACAAACCTTGATATCACCAACTGTATCTTCATAGGTAAGAACTAGTCACATATGTCAGTAACTAATGAAAATTAAACTGTTAGTTGCTGCTCACAAGTTAGAAAAATTGTCATGTTTATACTTACATTTAGGTCTACGTTATAACTGATTTTGTTCTCTGCTTTTTAGCAGTCCTTTTGGTTAACTTTTCTTGTTTATCTTCAGAAGACATGACTGTAAGTAGTAGATTCTCTGACCAAGAGTTTCAGATGAAGGTAAGAGATTCATTATCCTGTTAGCAGTGAGGAAAAAGGCATTTAGACGCCTTGGCACATCACATTTATTCACTGACTGCTCTCACCTCTGTAAATATAGTCTGGCAAATGTTTATGCAGCTTAAGATCTCAATCTGAAAAAAAAGAAGAAAAAAAAAAAAGAGTTAAACATAATGTGGCTTCTGCCAAGGCTTGCACACAACAGAAAATTTTAACCTTTAGGCATTTATTTTGGGCATGAGCTAAATGTAATGCATTCATACTGCAAATGGCAATGCAATGAACCATAGCCACTAATAAAATAGAATCATAGAAGAGTTTGGGTTGGAAGGGACCTTAAAGATCATCTGCTGTGGGTAAGGTTACCAACCACTAAATCACGCACTAGATCAGGCTGCCCAGAGCCCCATCCAACCTGGCTTAGAAAACCTCCAAGGATGAGGCATCTACTTCTCTGGGAAACCTGTTCCAGTGCCTCACCATCCCTGAGAAAAAATTACCTTCTAGCATTCAGCTCAGCCTGTCTTTACAGGGGAGGTGCTCCAGCCCTCTGATCATCTTTGTGGCCCTCCTCTGGACCACTGCAACAGCTCCACATCCTTCTTGTGCTGGGGGCCCCAGGCCTGCAACTAGTACTCCACTTGGAGTCTCATGCGGGCAGAGCAGAAAGGGGACAACACCCCCCCATCCCTGCTGCCAGCTCTCTGTTGATGCAGGCCAGGACACTGTTGGCCTTCCAGGCCAACTGCTTTATCTTTGTCTGCCTAACAGATTATTATTTTTTTTCTTTTACGCATATGATCTTTCATAACCTAAAATTTAATCCTTCCTTTTCCAAATTTCAAATATTTCAAATATTCTTCAATATTTCAAAACTTCCACTACTGCTGTCAAATACTTTCTCTTGTTCTCCTTTTCTATTGGCTGCCAGTACCTCCATGGACCAGAAGCAGCAAATAGGCCAAGACTTCTTGCAAAATCCTTTTATTTCACACATTGGGTAATTTACAAAAGTCACTTCATACACAGAGAGTCCTTCCTTCACCTTTGCCAAGACCAGGTATAGTGCTTGCAGGCTGGAGCATACAACAGCTTTGTTTTCACTCAACTCCATGCTAAAAGTGTGTCCTAAAGTTGCTTAATTGCACTAACAGCCTAAGAGTATATTACATTTTTAAACAAGCCCTAGTATTAATTTAACATGAAAATGATTGAAAGTGATATTCCTTAAATATTTTGGAATTGTTCCAGCCTACGTTAATGTGTAACTGGAAGGTGCCTGAGGCACTTGCATACGTTAGCTTCATATTCACCACTGATGAAGGAAAACCGTAAATAGCAGCATGACTGCTGGCAATGAGAAAGATAGGATGGTGAACAAATAGGGTTAATAAAAATGACCTTCCGTAAGAATTATATTGTCAAATAGGACAACAAAAAACACTGTAAATAAAACACAAAATAATATTTTGCAGATTTCTTTCCCCAGAGCTGGTAACAAGAAAGCTTTCTGTTTGCAATCCTGAGTCACTGTTTTCTTTACCTATTTGATTTGTTTTAAAGCAGAGCCATTTCAAGCGGAGCCAGGATATCACGTTCAGGCATGCAGGTGACACATCTTTACTGAAAGAAATCTCAGACAGAAACAATGGTGAATTCTGTTTGAGAGAGGACTTCCCAATCTGAAGACACACTAAAACCGAGGTGATTGTTTTTTAGTGTTTTCTGAACACAGAGCAGCTTACATAGCACCCAGTGCAATTCAATGATCACAATGCTCACCCTGAGAATCACAGAATCACAGGGGTTGGAAGGGACCTCCAGAGATCATCGAGTCCAACCCCCCTGCCAAAGCAGGTTCCCTACACCAGGTCACACAGGTGGGCGTCCAGGCGGGTCTTGAATATCTCCAGAGAAGGAGACTCCACAACCTCCCTGGGCAGCCTGTTCCAGCGCTCCGTCACCTCACCGTAAAGAAGTTCTTGCGCACATTGGTGCGGAACTTCCTATGCTCCAGTTTCTGGCCATTTCCCCTTGTCCTGTCTCCACACACCTCTGAAAAGAGTCTGGCCTGGCCACTTTCCCCCCACACCTTAGATATTTATAGAGCTGGATCAGGAACCCTCTCAGTCTTTCTTTTCTCAAGGCTAAACAGACCCAGTTCACTTAGCCTTTCTTCATAGGGGAGATGCTCCAGGCCCTTCACCCACCATCTTTGTGGCCCTCCGCTGGACTCTTTCCAAGAGATCCCTGTCTTTTTTGAACTGGGAAGCCCAGAACTGGACACAGTATTCCAGATGAGGCCTTACCAGGGCAGAGTAGAGGGGGAGGATCACCTCCCTCGGCCTGCTGGCCACGCTCTTTTTAATGCAGCCCAGAATGCCACTGGCCTTTTTGGCCACAAGGGCACACTGCTGGCTCATGGCCAACCTGTTGTCCACCAGGACACCCAGGTCCCTCTCTGCAGAGCTCCTCTCCAGCAGGTCATCCCCCAAGCTGTTCTGGTGCATGCAGTTATTCCTCCCTATGTGCAAGACTCTACACTTGCTTTTGTTAAACCTCATCTGGTTTCTTACCGCCCAGCTCTCCAGCCTGTCCAGGTCTCACTGAATGGCAGCACAGCCTTCAGGTGTGTCAGCCAATCCTCCCAACTTCGTATCATCAGCAAACTTGCTGAGGGTGGCCACTATCCCCTCATCAAGGCCATCGATGAATATGTTGAACAAGACCGGACCCAGCACCGACCACTGAGGAACACCACTAGTTACAGGTCTCCAACCAGACTCTGCACTGCCAACGACGACCCTCTGTGCTCTGCCAGCCAGTTCTCAACCCACCTCACTGTCCACTCATCTATCCCACACTTCCTCAGCTTTGTTATAAGGATGTCGTGGGAGACAGTATCAAATGCCTTGCTGAAATCAAGGTAGACTACATCCACTGCTCTCCCTCCATCCACCCAGCCAGTGACAACATCATAGAAGGCTACCAGGTCAAGCACGACCTCCCCCTGGTGAACCCATGCCGGCTACTCCTGATAACCTCCTTTTCTTCCAATTGTCTGGAGATGGCATCCAGCACAAGCTGTTCCATCACCTTTCCAGGGACAGAGGTGAGGCTGACTGGCCTGTAATTACCTGGATCTTCCTTCTTGCCCTTTTTGAAGACCGGAGTGACATTGGCTATCCTCCAGTCTTCTGGCACCTCCCCCGTTCTCCAAGACCTCTCAAAGGTGATGGAGAGCAGTTCAGCAATCACCTCCACCAGCTCCCTCAGCACCCGTGGATGCACCCCATCAGGTCCCATGGATTTATGAACATTGGTGTTACCTAGGTGCTCTCGGACCGCCTCTTCCCTGACTAAAGGGAAGTTTTCCATTCCCCAGACCCTCTCAGAAACCTCCAGGGTCTGGGATTCCTGAGGGGGAGCTTTTTCACTGAAGACAGAAGCAAAGAAGGTGTTCAGTATCTCTGCCTTCTCAGCATCCCCCATTACCAGAACACCCCCCTCACTTAGCAGGGGACCCACATTCTCCCTAGTCTTCCTTTTACTGTTAACATACTTAAAAAAGCCTTTTTTATTATCCTTTATCTCCTTTGCCAGGTTCAATTCCAGGCGGGCTTTAGTCTTCCTCGTCGAATCCCTGCAGGTCCTGACAACATTTCTATGTTCTTCCCAAGTGGTCAGACCCTTTTCCCACCTTACATGGACCTCCTTCTTCCCTTTGAGTTTGCGCATGAGCTCCTTGCTCATCCACAGAGGCCTCCTGCCACCCTTTCCTGATTTCTTGCTCACAGGGATGCACTGATCCTGAGCTTGGAAGAAGAGCTGTTTAAATGCCGACCATCTCTCACAGGCCCTCTTACCTTCTAACACCTTAGTCCACTGGATAGCTCCAAGTAGGTCCTTGAAGAGATTAAAGTTGGCTCTCCTAAAGTCCAGGGTAGCAATCCTACTTTTTGCTTTGCTTCTTCCACTCAAGATCTTGAACTCCACCATCTCGTGGTCACTACAACCCAAGCTGCCCCTGACCTTTACTTCCTTAACAAGCTCTTCTTTATTAGTGAGAATAAGGTCCAGTAACACCCCTCCCCTCATCGGTTCCTCCACCATCTGCATCAGAAAGTTGTCTTCAACACACTGCAGGAACCGTCTGGACCGTGCTTAAAATCCCTACTGCTCAGATTTAGCTCAACTAAGTTTAACATTTTTCTCCACTCACAATTCTATTTAATGAGAGTACTGAACACCCCAGTAGAGATAAGGTACTTTCTCAACCCAGAGCTATGGATAATTTCTTAAAAGTGTAATGACAAAGATCTGTGAGCATTTGTTGTTGGATTTTTTCCTTTTTTTTCTTCTGTATTTTTTTTCCTTCAACTTTTTAACAAAGAACTTGCTCTGGTCTGCAGAACCATCACTGGCACCATGTTCCCAACAGAAGTTTCAGATCAAGTAGTTACAAATGTAAAATAAAATACGCACAGTTTTCTTCCTGTGAGCAGCATATAGTCCACGTAGGTACAGAGCATCATCTCTCTGCAAACATAAAGGCTTTTAGCAATCCTGCTCAGCTTCTGAGACTTAAAAAAGTCCTTTTCAACAGGTTCACATCTTTCTGCAAATTCAGACACCTTTTTGTAGGTACCTACTTCTAAGGACAGCTGCCACCTCAAAGCCAGCTAAAATGCAAAAAGTTGTGCTTCACAGTAAATAGTTCGTACTCAGCAAAACCATAGTTAAATATGAAAGACTACAAATGGCTGGAAATGAGCACAGTGTACAGCTATCCTTCACATTTCCCAAAGAAACCAGTTTAGAGAAGATGCACGGTAAACTGATTGATCATACAACCAGGGTTATTTTCACATCCAGCTTTCCAACCATGTTATCTTTCCATTCCACAGGAACAGGTACTTATTTATACTTATATAAGTTGGCATAAGTTACAGTGAATTGCAAAACAAAACAACAAGGTTTTCTTATACCAATCACACCAGGCGAGTTACACTGTATAAATTTTGTATGTAAGCCTATAGAAAGGAAGTAAAACAGAAGCTGTTATCCAGAGCTGTGTTCTGATCTAAACAGCACTTGTGAAATGTATAACGTAAGAGAACCATACACGTAGATCTGTGTGTCGTAGCCCTCAGCATTAAACTGACAGCTCACGAGGAATCTTGCAAAGCAAAGCACAATCCAACATTTTTATTCTGATTCAGAGCAGCATTTTTTTAAGAAATAACAGGCTCACTGGAGATCACTGTAACATTTGTGAGATGTCAAAATGTTTTGTTTCTTTTTCAAGAATAAAATATTAAAGACATTAACATACCCTGAAATCATTCCTTTCCCCTCCTCCCCAAAAACAAACAAACAAATAAACAAAAAAAAAACAAAAAAACCCAGCATTTCCCCATAATTCTGGAAACATTCTGCCCCTGCAGACAGCCAAGGCCAGGCTGGGCTGGGCTCTGAGCACTGTGATCTGCTGCAGGTGTCCCCTTCCAACTCAAACGATTCTGTGAGTCTATGAACTACTGTGTGTATTTATCAGCTCATCCCATTGTGTGAAAGTAACAACGCTGTTCACACACCGAGACAAGGAATTTGATTCAATGGCTAAAACTTGCTTTCCTTGGGGTGCATAAAGGCCAAACTAATAAATCCATCTTTAATTGGGAAATGTAGTGTTTCTCCCTTGCTTGGTACTACACAGAAGAAATAAAATCATTAAGTCAATTATCCTTTTATTTGACTGAGATGACTAGCAGCTAGCATATGATGGTTTGGGGAGAGAGAATGATCTTCCAACTGGATTCTCCCATCAAGAAAAGACATTTAGTTTAATATGTTTTAAAGGAGTATCTTTCTATTGTGAGCACTGAATTTGAGTGACTGTGTTCTGGTTAATGTATGGGTCTCTAGAGGTTGAAAATTCAAGCAGAGAAGGAAATATGTGTCTTTCTCCTGAGAAGAAATACAGAATATCATTTTTAGATGTCAGCAATGAAATATTACTGAATATTTTAAAACTGAACAAGAGGATCGCAGTGGCACCTAGTAATTATCTTCAGATCAAATCTGATATCATTAAGCATAAGATTAGAAAATAACGAGAAAATCCCTAAAATCAGCTGTAAATATTTTCCCCTCATTTTTACCTTCTCAGACATCTTGTAACATCTCAGTGCTACTATCAGATGGAATTTTTAGTACAGTTTAAAGAAAGTAGATCCTTCTGGATGCTTGTTCAATATACATATATACACACACACACACACATATACATGTTTATATATGCATATATGTTAGGGACTTGCCTGATCTACAGCTCTTCCCGAACCTTTCCCTCACATACTGAATTTGGAAATACGACAATACTTTTCACAAGGCTAAAAGCTTTCTGGTCCTTTGCCTGCCCCTGGTTAGTTGTTTAAATTTCAGCACTGCAGCTCACTGCCAAAGAAGGCTTTTGAAAGGTTATACTTCCAACTGGAAAAATAAAATTCTTCTTGTACTTATTTGTAAGATAAGCAGAATAACCTGTCTCAAATGTGTGTAAAACCAGGAAGAATAGAGGAGGATATAGGCACACCTGAAGATGACTGATTAATTGTGCTGCCTTCATTGGAAATCAAGACAAAAAAAAAAAAGTGCCTACCTTCCAGCTCTTTAATATCTTCCAATTCTGCCTTCAAAATACTAAGCCTCTGAAAGTACTTCTTTCAAACTAATGAGCTAACATGCCAAGTTGTGGAAGATAAATTATGTGACAGTATTCAAAAGATATCATGTGAAATAGCTCAAACCAACATCAATAAAAATGGTAATTTTCCACCACTAAAAGCATCTAATTTTAATTGTTCTGTGCTGTTCATTTCAAATATCCAGCTCTATCATGTCAGTACCTTTTAAAGTCTGACGATAAAAAAAAATGTAGGAATGAGAAATGGTCATTTTTTCACATGCAAATAAAAACAATTGTCACCTGCATTTTCAAAAGGCTTTTTTAATAGGAGGGGAAGGCAGCTCCTCCTGCTCACTGGTGTAGGCACCTCACACACAGTGAAAGAGCTCTGTGCACAAGGTAGATGTGGGGACAGATCTCTTCCATGCATTTTCATCTTTGCTGAATTTCTCATCATTTGGCACTTAATGTTTTCCAGCAAGCATGCACCATCAGTATTAGCTGCTACCCTACTTCCATCTAAAGCAGTTGTGCTTATCTGAGAGTACCCACTGTCCACAAGGAAATGAGCCAGATGAACGCTGGAAACCACAGACAGCCCTTGCTACTTGCTGGGGTTCCCGTGGCACTCCTCCTGGCCACATCTGCAATGGCACAGCACTCCCGTTCCCCTCCAGTTCAGGACCCTTACTGGTGGTCCTCTGCAAGGTGAAGTCCATGCTCAGGTAGTGCCATGAGCCACCTCAGCATGAGGAGGAAAGCAAAGAGTCCCTATTAGATGCTACTAGATACAATGATCTGTTCCTTCGTGCACGCTCTTTCTCAGGTGAAGGAAGGGATCGGCAGGGTTTACAGCAAGATCTCTATCTTTGTAAAACACAACCACTCAGTACAAGCAACACTTCAGCAAATAATCATTTCTTGCCACAGTTGTCATGTTTATAGCGACTATCTAGATTAGCTACTTCATCACCAATGATAACTGAATTTATTGGGAAAAAATCTTCTCTTTGGTATTGATTTGGCTGTTCTTTTCCTGTCACCAGTTCTTCAAAGTAAGGCAGGCTGCATTGCCCTTACTCACACAGCACAGAGCCTCTCCTTGTAATTATCTCCACTGACTGCAGAGGTACAGCTTCTGGAGATTACCAGACTACACATTCAGTCTGTCTCCAGCTCCTTACATGAAAAGTGCATTAACAACCGCACAGAACAGAGAGGAAGGTAACACCACATTGTCTCAATCACATGGGTCATTTTGCACACTTACAGATTTTGTTCACGCCTTCTTACAGCACTTTCTTTTACTGAACACACTGAAGAAGAAAGAATAATTCATAAATCTTGTCATTTCCCAATGGATTCTTCTAAGTCCACCAATTGCTGCTTCACAGTTTGCTTGCATAACTTTTAAAATGTTGTATTTGATATTACTTGCATTAAATAGCTAGCAATTGTGAACTTGGATACCCCTTTAAGTTCATTCCTTCCTCTCTCCTTACCCAGGAAATCCATTCCTAACCCTGTATTATCATTTCATTGGGACTTTTTCAGTTTGTCCTGGAAATGTTTCTACTGGTGATGACATTTATTCTATATTCTGCACGCTCAGTGCCTCCATCATTTTCTGCACTGCTTTCTCCTTTCTCATTCAATACCATTTTTTCCCCGCCATACAGCTACCTTAAAAACCTGCTGCTGTTTCAGGTAACAATAATGCAAGTACACATATGCAGCTCTGGACTACAGTAACCACAGCCAGCACACAACATGTTCAAAATATGATGTTTAAATTTCAAAGCTGATTTAATATACCACTTGAAAGGAATATTGCAAAGATGCACTTCAGGTTCAAGCTCACTTCCATGAGACCAAAATGTTACTAGTATTTTGATTTTTTTTAGTTTGCTTTTGTTTTGGGAGGGCTTTTTACTGAACAAAATGGAAATACATTTTCTGTGGTCCTTGGAAAGGGAGATTTTCAGGCAAGCTGTTTCTAAATCAGGCAAGATCTACTGTCTGGGTGCTTTGATCTCTCCTTGCTCTAGCACAGAAAGAAATGGCACTCCTTATAATTCCCAACCTTATGAGACATTTAAGACAAGAGAAGCTCACACAGCTTTCTCACTTTACATCTGCAGCTTTAGGACAGGCATAATTAAATTTAATTATCCCTTTACAGCAAACATGAAATATCAGTATAATACCATCACTTTGGAACGGTCAAAATTTGTTGGCTTTTCTCACATGATTACTTTCCCTGTCTCACAGAAAACCAGGGTAGTAGTAAGATGGTTAATTCTTTCCTTATATGTTCTAAAGTATTAATATTACCTAAAAGATAATGCTCAGCAGCTGGTACGTAGCGAGAGGGGAGGGAAGGAAAACAAAAGCAAAGAAATCCAAGATGCAGGTAAGTATAATTGCAGACAAAGAAGTTATGTCCGCTGCTGTGCAAAACTCAGTTAACTGTACTCAACTCACATTTTCAATTGTCACGACTCAATTACACTAATCCAACCTACTTCTGTAATTTGCATATTAGTGTAATATCATATCTTTGTTCCCAAAACTCATATCTACACATAATGTTCTGTAATACTTCCCAAACACCAGAGAAAGCCCATATGCCATTTCAACCAAAAAGGCACCATATGCTGACTTAACATTCCACAGAATATTATTACAAAAACACAATAGTACACTATAAATTTTCGATTGAATCAGCAGCACTGCAATTTGCAGTTAACTCTGAATAGCCTGACAGACTGAGCTAGGTCAGTTTGCTAATGAAATGCATCATCAACCTTAATTTTATTCAGCATAATTTATTCTACTAGCTGAAAAGAAATTTCATAATAGGATTGCTACTTTCTAATTTACTGAAATAGCTGCTTTGAAAATAAAGCATTTGGTGTAAAAAGTCTGAGACTACACAGATATACAGAATAATCATAATGCTAAAAGGACTTTGCACACACACACACAAAGATGTTTTCATACATATGTTTAGAGAGAGAAACAAAAAAGATAAATCCAACATCTGATTGCAGAGACTCAATCCTATGCCCATATGCAAGATTATTACTTTTGACTGTGTTAAATCTATGCATAGGCACAAAACCACAAGCTTTTATAAAGCAGAACTGGAAGCTTTCTTGGTCTAAAAGAGACATGGTTTTGGCCTGAATATGAATGGTATTTGACTCTGGTACAAGACCAGAACGTTCTTATTAGATGTCTTATTATATGAGACATGGAAATGACACTACAAGAACAGCTAATATGGAATACTCAATTCTCCTGGGAGGTCTGAAGGAGGGGCAACTCCTGTAAGAGTACTTTGTACAAACGAAAGTAACTTAGATTTCTGCATCAAATGTGAACAGTATTAAGGAAGGTTTGAAAAATTAGAGTAGTACTATCAGTAGCAGCTAATTAACAAGGGATACCTTGCGGATTAGTCAAAACCTGACCAGAAGATATAATATATCCTTTTAGAGAAGACACACCAGGATGCTTCTGAGTACCGCGCATATGGAAGGTACACGACACTGTTCAGTTCTGTACAGATTTCAGAAATTTTAACAAACTGAATGTTTACAAACGTAAATGGACAGCTGATGTGGACAGCAGTAATGTTACATCTCATTTTATGGCAAAGCTGAGCGGTCAATGATAAGTGTTTTGGCTGTTATCTCCATTATGGTCAGAATTACACACTTTCAACTTCCATTAAAAAATGCTCATAAAAATGCATCATTCTTTTCTTAGTGAAGCAGCAGTAGTGATAGCAGGAACTTCGATTACAATTAATGTGACAAAAAAATTAAGGTGCTGGCCTTAGCAAACAACACTCTCAGGTTAACAACTGTGTTACAAAAATTACCCGTCTTTTTCCAGCAAACCCACATAAGATGTGAAAACCCTTCAAATAAGGGGGAAATCCTTTAATGAACCGATTCCTGTTGTGAACTCATACCTTATTTCAGACTCTTTATTCTTCAGTAGATTCAGTCAATCACTGTGGAGAACAAAGAACTGTACGGGTTGGGGTTGGACTAGATGATCTTGGCTGTATTTTAAAATCTTAATGACTCTATGATTTAACAAGCATTAAATCTATAGTTTCTTTTTATCAACCTGCAAAAAAAACAAAACAAACAAACAAAAAAAAAACCAGCAACAAAAAAACCTCCATAGGATTTCTTTGAAAAGATCTGCTTTTTTGGATCTTAGCTTTGGAATGCTGAGTCCTTGGGAAGTTGTGTCAAGCACTCTGCTCTAAGTGGTTTTACACTGTCCACCTTGACACTTTTTTTTTTTGCTCACCAATGCAGCACAGCAAAACTCACTCTTCTTCAACCTACAACATCAGGAGAAGGTTTTTTTCATAATATTAATTCTTAAAAAAGCATAAGTCCTGAATTAAAAACAATTGCAACAATCAAAATTAGAAGTCATAGAAGTCTCAGCTGAGAATAAGCTGTTCTAATATCAGGTTGAAAAAATCCGACTGTCTCTATCTTGAAGAAAGAATTATCAAATGAACACAGTCATGGATCTGAGTGAGGAACAGTCAACACTAAAGGGAATTTAATAATGAGAAGAACACAGGTGCAACTAATTGTTAGCAATTTGCATACAAACACACCAGCTGTTCATAGAATCACAGAATCACAAGGTTGGAAAGGACCTACAAGATCGTCTAGTCCAACTGTCCTCCCACTACCCTTGCTACCACAAGAACTAAACTGTAACTCATAGCTCCTCCTGTTGTTGCTATAGCCCATGTAATTTTTGTAGGCAGTTATTACAGCACAAGAAATGACCACTGACTTATCAGAGCGACTGTATTTATGCACTTCTCAACTGCCTCAGCTCTGTCTATGGACTGGGCCCTCAGAAGTCAACCAGCGTCGGGTCCGGTGCTTAGTGGGGCCTTTGTCAAAGTATCCTGCTGGCTGAGAGCAGTACACTCCCCTTACTGAACCAGCATAGGTGCTAAATTCCAAACAGCATGTTTGGAGTCACGAACAATCCTACAAGTCACAAAATGGACATGCTGAACTGGCTTGCACACAAAATTTCCACATGGAATACACTGACTCTAATGAGCAGCACTGCTAATAATGTCAGTGGAGGGTGAGGATTGTTTATAGATCAGTTCTCCAAAGCTCACTGCCACTTCAAACATCTAAGTGAATGTCACTTATTCTTCTATGTAGTGTAAATCTTTTACCATATCTCAACCTCACAGTCAATACTTTAGTCAGTAAAAATACACCAGTATACATGAATACAGTAATTCCATTAGCTGTTGTCTAATGGCCATGTCTTTTCATGGTAATTCTCTCTCACAGAATATTCTCTTTCTATGGGTCACCCAACCAATTTGCTTTCTTCCCAGCCTTATGTCACACTGTCCTACAAAACTGGACCTAAAGCCACCACTTCATGCACTCTAAATGTAATGTCTTTTATATCCTGATCTGCTATATCAACATTCTAACTGCACAAAGATCTTTTGCAGAACAAACAACCAGCCTTGAAAATCATGAAATAATACAGGCAGCGAGCTTTACTAAAAGGAGCTTTATAATCACGGCTAATATTATCTTCTGGGTTCTTTATTTAAGAAGAAACATGATAGTAAATTCAATCTGGATATTGCACATAATGATGACTTCCCCAAGCAGTAACACCTGAACTTCCCAGTCAACAATACAGATACCAGACAGCACTTCAAAACATACAAAAAAAGAGCCTCTGTTACTTTGTGATCTACCTCTAGGTCACTTCTTTAAATAATTTGTGAATTTGGAAAATAAACTTCATAAATACCTCATTCAGCTTAGTCTTGGCTGAACTGAACAAAAGCAAAATGGGATACAGAACACAGTGAAATATGTGGAAAAGAAAGTATAGCAGATGCCTCCTTTGATAGGAAAATAGCTGAACTAAGGTAATCTGAGCGGTGTTAGTTTATCATACAAAGACATTTAATTTATTTCATTATTCTCTGTGGACAGCTAAAGCACCCCAAGGCCCTCACATATTCAAGATGAGCACAGCGGACAAAGGCTCTTTCAAAGTGCAATATTTAATGAAACTTAAATTAGGTCTCAAAAGAGCAATAGAGTGCATACTAATATGACACTGACACTGAGCCATTCTATTCAAATGCATGTGTTTTAAAGTAATTGCCATCGAGTTCATACAGTGCCCCTTAAGATTTTAGTCAGGCATTTTAATATAGTCATGCATACAGCTTCCACGTTAACACACACTTCATCATGTTTTCTTTACATGAGGCACGGGACAGAAGGGTAAGTAAAAGTCTGCAAATAAGACCAAACATTTAAGAAACACAAAAGTAATTCTGCCATATTAGCAAACGTGCAAAATGCTACTGGATTCAGGGCTCTGCTTAACTATGTAAATTTATGTATATAAATATATACAGACCTTTTTGTCAAATGAATTTAAGAGAATATACTCTCCTTATTTTAAACACTGCAGTTTAACACGGCGATCAGCAAGCCAGTGTTGCCTAATATTTTATACATTCTGCTGTGTTTCCACATATTTTCCTAAAACAAAACTAAAAATAATAATAACTTTTAAAAATCACCAACCTCCAAAATCCAAATATGGATTTAATTCAATCTCTCGTAAAATACTCCCTGCAAAGAAAACTCACTTTCATATAATGCCACAAAACAATATGCTCCAAGTTAATTGTGAGCTGAAATTATACCTTTATACCTTTTTTGTGACCTCAAGCCATAAAAAAGAGGAAATAAGTGATTTTCTTTTTTCCCCAGTAACTGACGAAGGAAATAGTTAAAAGCTATATTCAAAAACCTGAAAAAGCAAATGGGTTTGAATTACATGGTTTTGAAAATCGTTGGAATAGAATCGATGTGATTTTGAATTAAAAAGGTCAAGCTAAAAGAAGGACAACAGGAGAGCACGGTTCTGTATGCTGACTATAATGCAGGAATTGTGCTCTGTAATGCACTCCCTTCCAAACCAGGGAAGTAGCATTCAGACAAAAGGAGGAAAGGCTCAAAGCAGCAAGATATTGAAACTCAAATACACTGCCTCAACAACTAGAACAAAAGGATGAACACTTGTCATAGTACAGAATGTGATAAACAGAATTAAAGACAATACTTGGGAGTAGGAAGTGAAAGCTAGAACTTCAAGATTTGACTCCTATCTGGCAGAAAGTAAAATATAAGAGGAACAAAACAGACCGCAATAAAATGTTGAGGAAAATTTAAGTACCTCATACAATTGTACTAGCACATCAGATCATAGAATCATTTAGGTCAAAAAGAGCTTCAGCATCATCAAGTCCAGCCATCAACATGCCCTCCCAAGACCCATAGCTAAACTGTGTCCCTCAGTGCCACTTAGGATCACAAACTCATTTACATTGGAACAGAGTTTTGATAAAAGACAAGACTTTCACTTCTCCAATCACTTCCTATGCATAAATGCTGTAACTTACCAGAGAATTTCAAAGTTACTCTGTGTTTTCTGCCAGCCATCAACACAAGGGGTTTGGGCTAAATGCCAGCTTTAAAGACAGATGAGATCATTTCTGCAACAGTATTTGAAATACTAAACATTAGAACTAGCTGTATAAAAAAATTCACATTACAAACAATACGATTTTAACAGGCATATCCTTTAGGAAGTGTATTTACTTTTCCAGCTTTGTAGTTTCCCATAGCCAAGGATCATGCAAGTGTGTCTTAAAGGAAACTTACCACCCGAAGACCATTAAGGAATGAAGTGCTAATTTAGCTTAATTTTACTGGAGATAACTTTATTTAAATCATGCAGTTCCTTGTCTTTTGCTCTCAAAAACAAAAAGATAAGACAATTGGTCAGACAAAACTTTTGCAACTAGACTTGAGAAAAATCTTCTTTATTGTGAGGGCAACAGAGCACTGCTACAGGCTGCCCAGAGAGGTTGTGGAGTCTCCTCTGGAGATGCTCACAACCTGCCTGGATGCTTTCAGGTGCAACACGTTCTATGGAACCTGCTGCAGCAAGGGGTCAGACTGAATGATCTCCAGACATCCCTTCCAAACATTATGCTTCTGTGACTGCGTGACTTAAGTGATAATTTACTGCAGTTCACGTGGAAGCAGCAATCTCAAAAAATGCTTAAAATCTCTTCCTTATCACTTCACGTGGATTTGACTCTCACCAATATACACATCTGAGAGTTTTATTCCCTGCATTTCATAGCTCTCTGCTTTCTGCTCAAGAAATGCATCCATCTTAAGAAATATTTAGTAAGAACACTTCATACAGAACTTGTGCACAACTTTTTGAAATATTAATATTCTTATATTAGCTGGCCTGTAAAGACTTCCATTACTTGGAGGGACCCTAAAGTTTAATTTAAAAGTTTTGCATATTATATTAAAAAAATATATCACAATCCTTTCTTTTTTGAAGATGCCAACATATTCTAAAAGGATGTTTTCAGATTAACACTTTTAAAGTTTCAGTTGCACTTTTCTAGCACTGTATCTTAACATAGTTCTGTTGCACTGTTTTGATAGATTCTTCGTGCTGCCTGGGTTATGCACACTACAGTGAAACCTGCTGGTAAAGTGGACAATCCTGCGGCTGTTGGGTGACTGTACCCATTGTAATTCCTGAGCATTTAATTAACTCAGACATTTCTAAGAATACTTCCACATATATAAAACAAGCAATCAAGTAATCAAGCAATACATCCAAACATCAACATCTGAGATTTCTCAACAAGTCACAACTGCACCATGTGACACCTTTTATTACATTGATTACATTATGCGACCTGGTGTAGGGAACCTGCTTTGGCAGGGGGATTAGACTCCATGATTTCCGGAGGTCCCTTCCAACCCTTATGATTCTGTGATTCTGTGATTCTGTGATTTTGAGAGCACATTATTTGATGCTGCAAATCCAAAGAGCTAGGATGAGTGAATCATAGAATCGCCAATGTTGGAAAGGCCCTGTAAGACCATCCAATCCAACTGTCCACCTATCACCAGCATGTCCCCACTAAACCACGTCCCTTAGTCGACACCTCAGTGATTCTTGAATACCTCCAGGCAAGGTGACTCCACCACCTTCCTGGGCAGCCCATGCCTGATCACTCTTTCAGAGAAGTTTTTTCTAATTCCCAACCTGAACCTGTCCTGGTGCAACTCAAGGCCATTCCCTCTTGTCCTATCACTAGTTATATGGGAGAAGAAGCCGAACCCCACCTCATTACAACCTCCTTTCAGGGATTTATAGAGAGCGATAAGGTCTCCGCTGAGCCTCCTCTTTTCCAGACTGAACAATCCCAGTTCCCTCAGCTGCTCCTCATAAGATTTGTGCCCCAGACCCCTTACAGCTTCATTGCCCTTCTCTGGACATGCTCCAGGGCCTCAATGTCTTTCTTGTAGTGAGGGGCCCAAAACTGAACACAATACTCAAGGTGCAGCCTCTCCAGTGCTGAGTACAGGGGGACAGTCACCTTCCTGCTCCTGCTGACTACACTTTTTCTGATACAAGCCACGAGTGTTAGTGCACTTTATGAGAGGCTTATGCTGACATTATACAGAAGAGCAACAACTACTCTTTTCAAAAGCTATATTCAGAAATATGTAGAAGGATGGATTTCACACCTTTTATTGTTTGACACTGAAACAGAGCACTGTAAGAAATCAGTTCCAAACCTGAAGACGCCAGAGAACTCTGAAATAGAAAAAAAAAAAAAAAGGTAGCGTGAGTTCTTAGCAAGTTATCAGTTCAAACACTGTATTTTCTAAAGGAAGACAGGTCTGAAAAATGATTTCTTGGACTGTGAGGAACTGCATTACAAAGGCCTGAAATGTATTTCACCCACAATTCCAAAATAATTGCCACTCACAAATCACACTTGAGATAACCATTTGCTGGGTCACGTTTTTATTTAGCAATTGTGATTTTATGCAGAAGTGCAAAATACAAATCAGTATTTATGTGAAGGTGAACAATGTCCATCCTTAGAGACATCGGTGCAGTTTCTCATTCAGTGCCCAGGCAATGTGGAACTCCAGGGACCAGTGGCTTTCACCAGAGTGCTGCTGACATAACAGACTACTAGGAATTGGCCAGAGCCATCTTTTGATAGCCTCTGTGCTATCAGGCCTACACGATCCTGTCTACGGCACAGTTCACTGCTCTGAGGTGACATGGGACCAACAGGGGTGATTCTCCCCGCAACAACAGCGGCTTTGAGGTCTTCTTCGACCACAGCGTCAGCCTCTTCCAAGTGTCCCTTTCCCGGCTTCTGCAAAGCTGCTGGGGAACACGTTTAGGCGAGAGGATCACTCCCCTCACCGACCTGGGCGCTTGGGAAGCAATTTCCCTCAGCAAGGGCCTTCCCCAGGGCTCCGCGGGGCGGGCGGAAGGACCGCCCCGCCCCCATCGCCGAGCCCCACGCAGGGCAGCACCGCCTCCTCCTCCTCGGGACCGCCTACGCGGGCGGAGCCGCGTTCCTCCTGTTCGACAACGAACGGTGGCTGCACGTCGTCCCGCAGCAGCTCCTCCAGCTCCCCGTCGTCCAGCTCCGCCTGCTCCCGGCAGCGCCGCAGATGCTGCAGGGCGCGGCGGTGCTTCTCCTGCAGCCGCTCCAGCTGTGCCCTCAGGGCCTCTGCCTCCCCGCCCGGGCCCGGCCGCTCGCCCTTCTCGGGCTCGTGGGGGCCGGGCCCCAGCAGGGCCTGGCGGAAGAGGCAGCGGTTCTCGCGGCGCAGGCGGCGGTTTTCCAGGCGCAGCCGCGCGTTCTCCAGGCGCAGCCGCGCGTTGTGCCACTCGCGCTCCTCCCGCTGCCGCAGCGCCTCGCAGTGGCTGGCCGCCAGGTCCGCGTAGCGCTCCGCCAGCTGCTGCGGGCAGCCCCGCGACTGGCCCCGCCAGCCCTTCTCGCCGCCCGCCTCCGAGAGCTCTTCTGCCCCGCCAGCGCCGCGGCCCCCCCTGCCGACCCCTGCGGCCAGCCCCGCCCGGCCTCTCCGCAAAGAGCCGTTGCAGCTCCAGCGCCCGTCCACCGCGCACATGCGCCTCATCCGTGCCGTTCCGGCTGCCGCCGCCGCCGCGGGAGGAGGGAGGGAGGAGGAGGAAAGCGCGCCGGCGCCGCTGTATGCAGATAGAGGTGGGGTTTCCCTGCCGGCGGGGCGGTGCCATGTTGGGGGCGGTGCCGTGCTGGGAGCGCGGGGTTTCTGCGCCCTGGGACGGGGGCAGTTGGGTGGTGCGATGTTCGGCCGTGCGCTGTTGCTCGGCTCCATGAGGCCCGTGGTTTCCACGCAGGATGTCAGCATCCATCCTTCCACCTGCCAAAGCAGGGTGTCGATAGCTGGCACAAACCAGCAGTGCAGTTACACCGAAACTTCTCAGATGTGTGCACTTTGTAGAGTCCTAGAATCCTAGAATATCTGGAGTTATTCCCAGGGTAGTCAATGCTTGTGTGATTCTATGAGTTGGAAGGGATGATAAGGATCAGCATTCCCGGCTCTACATGGGACTACCCAAAATCCAAAACCTGTTTCTGAAGGTGTTGTCCAAATGCTGCTTGAACTCTTGCGACTTCATACCATGCCTGCTGCCTGTTCCATGTTCACAATGCTCTGGTGTATATCCTTTTCCTGATATCCAGCCTGACCTTCCCGACACAGCTCCACGCCATTCCCTCAGGTTCTGTTGCCAGAGAGTAGAACTCAGCGCTGCTCTTCCGCTCCTCTCGCTCTTAGGAGGGAGCTGTAGGCCACCATGATGTCTCCTTCAGTCTCCTTTTCTCTAGGCTGCAGCAAGTAGTGGAATGTCAGCTCAGAAGTGCTTGTTAAACAAAGGCATAGTCCTATGATTTTTATTTGTTCCATTCTAGCGTTGTTGGGATTCACAGAGAAAAAAAATGCAAGATACAGGAACACATTTAAGTTTTTACTGCTTATTGTTGACTTCAGTGGCTTACACATGGCTTCCAGGCAAAGGAAAGGGCATGGGAGTTCCCTATCCATGTCATCTAATCATTAAGAAAGCCACCACTCCCCTGAAGTTCTCACTCTTTCCCTTAACTGTCCTGTAAGAGTTATACACGTACGCACCTGTACAGTTAAGCTGTGCTGTTGAGATTATCACGGCTACCCAATGCATACCACTGCAGAACTCTTATTATATTTTTGCACTTTAGTTTGTAAACTGTTTGTGAAATGGACCATGCTTTAGTAACTGCAGGAAGTGACTTAATCTAATGTTTCATTAATGACCAGCTGAACGTTTAAAGGGTCGTGTATTTAAAGTTCAACAAACAATGCATCACAGTGATTGTGATAATTATGTTCAGAACCTTATCAGTTCTGCGTGATGTTTACTTAAAAAGTTTGGAGAATGAAAAGCAGATAATTGTAGAACAGAAGTAATCTTGGTATTGCTTTAGTTTTGCTGTGGCTGCTGATCAGAAAAAAAATGGATCGGTAGCAACTATGTCCTGTACTAAACCAACTACCAAATCAGATTGGCTGAGGGTATTAGAGTAGTCCTTTGCAGTTTGTGACTGAACTGGTTTTACATTAGAAGAAGCAGGTTAACACCTGTTTCTTCATCAGTTTATACTGGTGCTAGATTTGGAAATCCAAAAGCACACAAGATGCCCATAAAGATTTACAGCATGGGCGTGCAGCCTTTCAGTCTGCCTGGGCTGCACTGACTGAAGAGGAGTTTTTACAGGCCACATGTAAAATATGTAATGTAGTTAATGTATATAAGCAACAAAACTTATTTTTTATTAGTTTTTGAGAAATACAAGAGCAACAAAAACATAAAACTTGTGAGGTATTTCACCATTTTTTGTGGAACTAATGCATTCATCCAGTTTGATGAAAGTTGTTGCAATTTTTTGTGAGCTCTCACACTTTTGATGACATTTTACACTTCTTCTACTTGATCCTTACCAATAGTTCACAAATGTGCATACTGCCAAAAGTAATGACGTGAATAAGGTGTGATTGTGAGCTGAGAGATGTTTTTCTCTGGTGAGATAGATCTTACGGAAGCATACTAAAGAAACGTCAAATTTTTGAGTTAATGATGATAACACTCCAGATTCTACTTGAGAATTTGCAGTTAATATATGTATGCAAACATGACAGTGCACCAACAGGGAGCAAGCTGCAGTACGAGCTGTGCCAGGCTGCATGGGGCCTGTGGGCTGTGGGTTGGACAGGCCTGATCTACAGTGAGCTATAGGCCAAATCCAGAAAAGTGCTTCGGTGTGTAGGAAGGTGGGCAGACACTGGAGTGCTAAGAAGCAGTGCATACAGTCATATTAAATTACTGTCATCTTTAAGTTCACCTTCAACATGGGGTTGAAGCTGAATGTTCCTTAAGTCTTCTAGTAGATGTTGCATTATGACTCTCAATTTATATTCACCTGTTTTAGTTTTTCATATACTTTCATGTACTCCTGAAATTGACCCTGCCCACGGCAGGAGGGTGGAAACTAGATGATCTTTGAGGTCCTTTTCAGCCCAGGCCATTCTAAGATTTTATGAAATTACATGCAAGTATACAGGCTTACCAGCTGTTAAGCTGTATTCCTACAAAGACTGTGCCCACATGGGAGAGGTGAATTTACTGCATTTCAGATTTGTTAGACAATGCTTTAAAACCAATTTGATTCTGAGTTAAATGGCAGTGACAGCAAGGAGTGATTTGGGAAAGGTAATTCAAGATAGACAAGCGTAAGTTGTGAGACAGGGTCACACTGGACAGCAGAGTTCCTTTGAAGAGAGGGAAGTAATCAGTAAAGTCTTGCATGATTGTCTGCTCACAGAACACCTGTGAAGCACAGAATATTTTAAATGGCAACAATATAGTTGGTTAAATGTTATTCTTACTCCCTCTCATTAAAGCTTTTTTTACATCTAGAGGCTCCACANTTTTTTTTTTTTTTTAAATTAAAGCAGTTCATTCCTGCTTTCCAGCACAGATATAGAAAATATATCTTAAAACCTATAGTCATGAGCTAAATTTTGTATTGAGGGCATGAAGAACTATCAGGTCCTGTTTATTTCATCAGAGGTTCAGGCTGGATATCAGGAGAAGGTTCTTCATCAGGAGGGTGGTCAGGCACTGTAACATCCTCCTCAGGGAGGCTGTCACAACACCGAGCTTGCTGGAGTTCAAGAAGTGTCTAGACAACGCTCTCAGACATGTGGTCTGATTTTTGGGGCATCCTGTGTGTAGCCAGGAGTTGGACTTGATGATCCTTGTGGGTCTCTTCCAACTTGGTGTATTCTATGTTTCTATGATTTCCTGAATCATCAGGTGAAAATCATTTTGCATTTGTAACGTATGTCCTTACATCTAATTACATATGCTCCATTTATGGTCAGTTAGATCCTTTTGAACATGGTTCATTTCACTGTGATGCAGGTGTCTAAAACAGGCCAGGCAGATAATATTTTGAAGTACTTTTTCCTTTCTGTTGGCTATTAACTAAGCCTGCAAGATGCTTCCATTTTACATGACTAATGTTAGACCACTGTGTTAAATTTATGGGACATGGTTTTGTTTTTTTGTTTGTTTGGGTTTTTTTGGGGGGGTGTGGGGACTGGTGGACTCTATGAGAAGAGACTTGTGTCAGATAAGAGGCCGTTACAGCTCCTCCAAAAGCAATCTGCTGCCTAGTCCAGAGCTGAGCCATGAGCAATGCTGGTTGCACCTCAGGGTGAACACATCTAAGGAAAGGTAAAAATGCTGCTCAACAGTAGTGAGAGAGATGCATGAGAGAAATGTAAAAGAAACAAACCTGCAGACACCATCATATTTTCTCCCCTTGTCTTTCTGAAGGGAAGTGAAAGCACTGCATGATGTAAAAGCACCACAACCATCTGCATGCTATTAGCAGAGTGGCAGCATGCAACAACAGCAGAATACGAACCAGTAGTTTAATAGCAGCTGTAACTGACAAAAAATATGAGGGACTGTAATCATGGATTTCCTGTCTTTGCTTCACATCAGGCATATCCAACCCACAGCCCGGAGGCTGCATGCAGCTCTGCCCCACCAAGCAGCCTGAACTGGCCCTGGGAGTGCACCTCACCCATTGCTCACTGACAGCCAAAAGTAGGTGTGCTGTTAACTGAGCTGGGACCAGAGCATGGGGAGAGTGCAGTGAAGTGCTAGCTCAAGTTATAGCAAATGATTTTATGGCTAAACACAGTCCCGTGAGCAGCAAAAAATATGCAGCCACGCGCTTTCCATGCCGATAAAGGAATTTGAGAACAGGTTTCAGGATTGCTGNGCGTGAGTTCTTAGCAAGTTATCAGTTCAAACACTGTATTTTCTAAAGGAAGACAGGTCTGAAAAATGATTTCTTGGACTGTGAGGAACTGCATTACAAAGGCCTGAAATGTATTTCACCCACAATTCCAAAATAATTGCCACTCACAAATCACACTTGAGATAACCATTTGCTGGGTCACGTTTTTATTTAGCAATTGTGATTTTATGCAGAAGTGCAAAATACAAATCAGTATTTATGTGAAGGTGAACAATGTCCATCCTTAGAGACATCGGTGCAGTTTCTCATTCAGTGCCCAGGCAATGTGGAACTCCAGGGACCAGTGGCTTTCACCAGAGTGCTGCTGACATAACAGACTACTAGGAATTGGCCAGAGCCATCTTTTGATAGCCTCTGTGCTATCAGGCCTACACGATCCTGTCTACGGCACAGTTCACTGCTCTGAGGTGACATGGGACCAACAGGGGTGATTCTCCCCGCAACAACAGCGGCTTTGAGGTCTTCTTCGACCACAGCGTCAGCCTCTTCCAAGTGTCCCTTTCCCGGCTTCTGCAAAGCTGCTGGGGAACACGTTTAGGCGAGAGGATCACTCCCCTCACCGACCTGGGCGCTTGGGAAGCAATTTCCCTCAGCAAGGGCCTTCCCCAGGGCTCCGCGGGGCGGGCGGAAGGACCGCCCCGCCCCCATCGCCGAGCCCCACGCAGGGCAGCACCGCCTCCTCCTCCTCGGGACCGCCTACGCGGGCGGAGCCGCGTTCCTCCTGTTCGACAACGAACGGTGGCTGCACGTCGTCCCGCAGCAGCTCCTCCAGCTCCCCGTCGTCCAGCTCCGCCTGCTCCCGGCAGCGCCGCAGATGCTGCAGGGCGCGGCGGTGCTTCTCCTGCAGCCGCTCCAGCTGTGCCCTCAGGGCCTCTGCCTCCCCGCCCGGGCCCGGCCGCTCGCCCTTCTCGGGCTCGTGGGGGCCGGGCCCCAGCAGGGCCTGGCGGAAGAGGCAGCGGTTCTCGCGGCGCAGGCGGCGGTTTTCCAGGCGCAGCCGCGCGTTCTCCAGGCGCAGCCGCGCGTTGTGCCACTCGCGCTCCTCCCGCTGCCGCAGCGCCTCGCAGTGGCTGGCCGCCAGGTCCGCGTAGCGCTCCGCCAGCTGCTGCGGGCAGCCCCGCGACTGGCCCCGCCAGCCCTTCTCGCCGCCCGCCTCCGAGAGCTCTTCTGCCCCGCCAGCGCCGCGGCCCCCCCTGCCGACCCCTGCGGCCAGCCCCGCCCGGCCTCTCCGCAAAGAGCCGTTGCAGCTCCAGCGCCCGTCCACCGCGCACATGCGCCTCATCCGTGCCGTTCCGGCTGCCGCCGCCGCCGCGGGAGGAGGGAGGGAGGAGGAGGAAAGCGCGCCGGCGCCGCTGTATGCAGATAGAGGTGGGGTTTCCCTGCCGGCGGGGCGGTGCCATGTTGGGGGCGGTGCCGTGCTGGGAGCGCGGGGTTTCTGCGCCCTGGGACGGGGGCAGTTGGGTGGTGCGATGTTCGGCCGTGCGCTGTTGCTCGGCTCCATGAGGCCCGTGGTTTCCACGCAGGATGTCAGCATCCATCCTTCCACCTGCCAAAGCAGGGTGTCGATAGCTGGCACAAACCAGCAGTGCAGTTACACCGAAACTTCTCAGATGTGTGCACTTTGTAGAGTCCTAGAATCCTAGAATATCTGGAGTTATTCCCAGGGTAGTCAATGCTTGTGTGATTCTATGAGTTGGAAGGGATGATAAGGATCAGCATTCCCGGCTCTACATGGGACTACCCAAAATCCAAAACCTGTTTCTGAAGGTGTTGTCCAAATGCTGCTTGAACTCTTGCGACTTCATACCATGCCTGCTGCCTGTTCCATGTTCACAATGCTCTGGTGTATATCCTTTTCCTGATATCCAGCCTGACCTTCCCGACACAGCTCCACGCCATTCCCTCAGGTTCTGTTGCCAGAGAGTAGAACTCAGCGCTGCTCTTCCGCTCCTCTCGCTCTTAGGAGGGAGCTGTAGGCCACCATGATGTCTCCTTCAGTCTCCTTTTCTCTAGGCTGCAGCAAGTAGTGGAATGTCAGCTCAGAAGTGCTTGTTAAACAAAGGCATAGTCCTATGATTTTTATTTGTTCCATTCTAGCGTTGTTGGGATTCACAGAGAAAAAAAATGCAAGATACAGGAACACATTTAAGTTTTTACTGCTTATTGTTGACTTCAGTGGCTTACACATGGCTTCCAGGCAAAGGAAAGGGCATGGGAGTTCCCTATCCATGTCATCTAATCATTAAGAAAGCCACCACTCCCCTGAAGTTCTCACTCTTTCCCTTAACTGTCCTGTAAGAGTTATACACGTACGCACCTGTACAGTTAAGCTGTGCTGTTGAGATTATCACGGCTACCCAATGCATACCACTGCAGAACTCTTATTATATTTTTGCACTTTAGTTTGTAAACTGTTTGTGAAATGGACCATGCTTTAGTAACTGCAGGAAGTGACTTAATCTAATGTTTCATTAATGACCAGCTGAACGTTTAAAGGGTCGTGTATTTAAAGTTCAACAAACAATGCATCACAGTGATTGTGATAATTATGTTCAGAACCTTATCAGTTCTGCGTGATGTTTACTTAAAAAGTTTGGAGAATGAAAAGCAGATAATTGTAGAACAGAAGTAATCTTGGTATTGCTTTAGTTTTGCTGTGGCTGCTGATCAGAAAAAAAATGGATCGGTAGCAACTATGTCCTGTACTAAACCAACTACCAAATCAGATTGGCTGAGGGTATTAGAGTAGTCCTTTGCAGTTTGTGACTGAACTGGTTTTACATTAGAAGAAGCAGGTTAACACCTGTTTCTTCATCAGTTTATACTGGTGCTAGATTTGGAAATCCAAAAGCACACAAGATGCCCATAAAGATTTACAGCATGGGCGTGCAGCCTTTCAGTCTGCCTGGGCTGCACTGACTGAAGAGGAGTTTTTACAGGCCACATGTAAAATATGTAATGTAGTTAATGTATATAAGCAACAAAACTTATTTTTTATTAGTTTTTGAGAAATACAAGAGCAACAAAAACATAAAACTTGTGAGGTATTTCACCATTTTTTGTGGAACTAATGCATTCATCCAGTTTGATGAAAGTTGTTGCAATTTTTTGTGAGCTCTCACACTTTTGATGACATTTTACACTTCTTCTACTTGATCCTTACCAATAGTTCACAAATGTGCATACTGCCAAAAGTAATGACGTGAATAAGGTGTGATTGTGAGCTGAGAGATGTTTTTCTCTGGTGAGATAGATCTTACGGAAGCATACTAAAGAAACGTCAAATTTTTGAGTTAATGATGATAACACTCCAGATTCTACTTGAGAATTTGCAGTTAATATATGTATGCAAACATGACAGTGCACCAACAGGGAGCAAGCTGCAGTACGAGCTGTGCCAGGCTGCATGGGGCCTGTGGGCTGTGGGTTGGACAGGCCTGATCTACAGTGAGCTATAGGCCAAATCCAGAAAAGTGCTTCGGTGTGTAGGAAGGTGGGCAGACACTGGAGTGCTAAGAAGCAGTGCATACAGTCATATTAAATTACTGTCATCTTTAAGTTCACCTTCAACATGGGGTTGAAGCTGAATGTTCCTTAAGTCTTCTAGTAGATGTTGCATTATGACTCTCAATTTATATTCACCTGTTTTAGTTTTTCATATACTTTCATGTACTCCTGAAATTGACCCTGCCCACGGCAGGAGGGTGGAAACTAGATGATCTTTGAGGTCCTTTTCAGCCCAGGCCATTCTAAGATTTTATGAAATTACATGCAAGTATACAGGCTTACCAGCTGTTAAGCTGTATTCCTACAAAGACTGTGCCCACATGGGAGAGGTGAATTTACTGCATTTCAGATTTGTTAGACAATGCTTTAAAACCAATTTGATTCTGAGTTAAATGGCAGTGACAGCAAGGAGTGATTTGGGAAAGGTAATTCAAGATAGACAAGCGTAAGTTGTGAGACAGGGTCACACTGGACAGCAGAGTTCCTTTGAAGAGAGGGAAGTAATCAGTAAAGTCTTGCATGATTGTCTGCTCACAGAACACCTGTGAAGCACAGAATATTTTAAATGGCAACAATATAGTTGGTTAAATGTTATTCTTACTCCCTCTCATTAAAGCTTTTTTTACATCTAGAGGCTCCACATCTCCTTAGACGTGAAGAGAAAATAACAATACTTGTAGAGCATCCTCTCCCATTGATTTTGCTCCGTCTTCAAGGTCAAGGGAATGTCTGTAGTACATAGAAGAGTAGTTGGTGCTTTTATTCTCTTTATGGCTTAGGAAACCGAGTTAATATTTTTTAAGTGAAAACAATTCGAACACCTCAGCAGTTTGTACGGATATGAAGATGTTTGGGTTGCTGTGGTTCTTAAAAGAGGTTATACAAAAAACTTAAGCTCAAAGTGAGCTTTTTTCTGTTTGTGTATTACTTTTCTGCCCCTAGTGGCCCATTTGCACTATTCTTGCCTTCAGGATGTACTGCAAAGGTAAAGGAATGTGCCATTGAGTCTCTCTTCCATAACATGCATTGCCATGAAATCCTTCATATTGACTTTCCAGAAATTAAGATAGATTAAGAAATTAAGAAATTAAGGTAGATTATTTTGCCCTGATGCAATCCGTGCACTATGTTGCTCAGTCTTAGATTTTGATTCCAAGTTAAAACTCTGAATAGCTCTCAGAATTTTGAGACAGCTGTTCAGTTTGTGTAGTCCTTCCGATAGGAGCCTTCCTGTGTACTTGTGAAGCAGGGTCATCCAAAGGTCAGCAAGCAATGAGATTAAAAATACAGTATGGCATGCAGCTTTAAAACTGGGGTGATAAGTGCCTTCAAAATAGTATGGTTCAGTGATGTCATCTTTCAAGGTGCAAGGCCCACTTGGGCAGTTTTAATGTGCTTATGTAGTCATCACACTTTAAGAAAATGTGTATTAAGAAGGTTTCTAGCTTTCTGAAGAGAGATAAATGTTAAAGAATAAGTATGTTTTCTTCGTGACTCAGCCTGAAGGAAAGACTTACCTGGAAAAGATAGCCAGTCTCATTAGAGAAGATGAAGATCTTGCTTCCAGACTTCTGTGATGGCACATAAGATGCTAGCATTAATTGCATCACTGATGACATTTCAATGGACAAAGGAATGTGATGCAAGCTTTTGGAAATGTTAGCAACTGAAGAGCTACAGAAGTAAAACAAATGTAAAATCAGGGAAAGAAAAGCAGTGCAGATAAGAGAATAACACAAAGGAAGAAAGAGGAGAAATATTGATAACTTTAAAAAGGAACATGCTTCTTAGCTGAAAAAGACTGAAAGAGACAATATGATAGTTAATAAATGATGAGATAATTTACTTGCAATATTGCCAGCCTGCCTTAGGCATTGCATTTAATTTGTCATCATTCTTTGACTTTTGATAGTACTGAGAAACAGCATCCTAGATGTTGTTATCCTTGGAAAAGCTAACATTTTGGGAACCATGCAAGCCCACCTTTTTGGAGCATTCTGAGAAGGGGATGGACTGGGGTGAAGTATCCACAGGATATTTACTGCTCAGCTGGCTTGCTAATCTTTGCTTAATAGATGTAGTCCTGTCATCTGAGTTGCTGCTTCCTTTTACTTTCCTTTTTATTAGTTTAGTGCACTGAAAAGTTTTATAAAATACACATTGAATTGCTGTTTCTGCTAATATTATTTTCACAACCATCAGTGGGCATAGTATATTGCCACCACATAGATATATCTAGTTTCTGTCAGCAGATTTTACTGACACTTGACAGCATAAGTATTACTTTAATGAAATAATTACTAGAGTTACTAGAGAGGTAAGAATAAGCAACGTTAATTGCATTTATTTATTCTCTTGGTATGAACAGCAACATTGAAGCCTTCAAATAGCAGAATCTCTGTTTGACAGGACATTTCATCCTATCAATGTGTTGCTGTAAGCAGAACTCAGATATAAATAAGGGAAGCTTGCCTTTCCAACTTTAGATTGCTCCAAAAGTAATGCCTCCTATTTATTTCAATGGAAACTACAACAGATACAAACAGCACGGTAATACTATTTGATAGAGAAAATTCTCAGCTACAAACCATTATTTTTCAACACAGTCATCACCTTTAGCTCTGCATTTTTGTCAGCAATGAAGAAGAGCCTGCGTGCCACACTCGTAAAAATCTGCACTGGCAGAGCTGCCCCACTGTCACTGTCAGCACTGCTGAAATGCACCACCTGTTGCCTCACTGTGCTCACATCCACTAATTGGTCTCCATAAACATTCAGCAAGCATCAATGAATGTCAGTGGGTGCCATTTTTTCCACAAAGGGGAATTCATTTCCACACTTTTGCTTCATCCTCACTTCCGTGTCAGACACCGTTCTGTCCGATTGCCCCTCTGCTGCCATCTGTCACACAGCAACAAAACGTAACGGGATATTGGCGGGAAGGTTCAACCCCTACTGCCACACCGCCAACATCCGCCTCTGGTGTCGTGGGCCAACAGTGTAAAATAGGAGGCATTACTTTTGGAGCAGCCATTGCTGTAGGAAAAGAGAAGCCTCTGAAGACATTGTGGAAAAGATTAATGGAGGTATGTGCTGAGCTGCTCATGCTAGAGAGAAAAGAGAATGATGTGTTAATTGTTACAGGCTGAATAAAAGAATAAAAACCGTGCCACAAGCTCACATTCAGCTTGGCTTTCTGAGCAGTTGGCTTATTATATAACATAAATGGACTGGTAAGATTCACAGATACAGGCAGGGGATTGAAGGCATCTGTGTATGTGTGCTACATGTGCCTGTGAGATTCTGTTTATGTAGGTAGATGAAAACAGAACTCCATATTCTGTGAGTGAGGAGTACCACTCTAAATGACAAAGCTTATTGATATCTAGTTAAGCTCTGGATTTTTCTTTAGAGTGAGACTCAGCAGATTGGCCTTGGGAATTGTGAATTGCATAGAAATAACAAACTGAATTTCAGATAGTTAAGTTGACTCATCAGAGTTGATTACCAAGGATTATGAGACAAAAATAAACTACCTAATTACAAATAGTAGTTGAGGTCTCAAAAAAGGGGAGAGAGGAAAAAAGGCCACAAGAAAAAAAAGGGTGATGAGAAAATTGAGTTTGAAATTAGACTTTTAAAATCTGAGCCAGAAGCCTGGACAGCTGAAATAATGAATGAGTTAAGTAAACTTATTGTATTTACTAATATTAATCATATGTAATTCATGCTATAAAGGGCCCTATGCAGTTGGAGTGTGGAAAATGTATCTATAAGTGAGAGGGGAGAAAAGAGATTGTCATCAATGTTTTCAGTGAAGAATTTGCTCTCTAGGCAAACAATTCTATATAAACTTTTTTTTTTTTTTT
>JACDJE010000442.1:823552-850678 GCA_016647715.1 Pavo muticus | reverse complement strand
GTTTACAGTTGGCATGAATACATTACCTGGGAAGTTTCAAATGAGATGCAAAGAGTTGCAGTGAGACATTCAACTCAAAAATCTGACCATGTCTCTTTACTTTTATAAGCCGTATCTGGCCTTATTCATGTCACTGTTTTCTGGCAGTATGTTACATTTGTGAATAAATATTTTCAAGGATGAAGTACAGGATGAGTGAAATTTCATCAAAAATGTCAACATCTTGAGATTGAGGTTGGAAGCGATCTCTGGAGATCATCCAGGTCATCTCTCCAGGTTCCCTACAGAGGTTACACAGGAAAGTGTCCAGGTGGGCTTTGGGTGTCCCTTGAGAAGGAAACTCCACAACTGCTTTGAGCAGCCTGTTCCAGTGCTCTGTCACCCTCAAAGTAAAGAAGTTTCTCATGTTTGTATGGAACTTCCTGTGGTACAGTTTGTGTATATTACCCCTTGTTCTGTCACTGGGCACCACACAAAAGAGCCTGGCCCCATCCTCTTGACTCCCACCCTCTACGTATTTATAAGCATTGATAAGATCTCCTCTCGGTTGTCTTACCTCCAGACTGAACAGCCCCAGCTTTCTCAGCCATTCCTGATAAGAGAGATGTACAAGGTCCCCAGTCATCTTTATGGGTCTCCACTGGACTCTCTCCAGCAGTTCTTTGTCTTGTGAACAGAGGAGCCCAGAAATAGACACAGTTCTCCAGATGTGGCCTAACCAGGGCAGAGTAGAGGTAGAGGTCACATCCCTCAACCTCTCCTAGTGCACCCCAGGGATACCACTGGACTTCTTGGCCAGAAGGGCACACTGCTGGCTCATAGCCAATCTTTTGTCTGTCAGAGCACCCAGGTACTTTCTCCACCAAGGTCCTTCCTGGCAGGTTAGCCCCTAACCTGTACTGATGTGTCTGATGATTCTTCCCCAGGTGTATATATACTTTGTGAAACCTAAGGTTCCTCTCAGCCCAGCTCTCCAGCCTGACCGGTCTTGCTAAGTGGCAGCGCAGCATTCTGGTGTGCCAGCCACTCCTCCCAGCTTCGTATCAGCAAACTTGTTGAGGGTGCACAAGTCTATTTCAGTTTGCACTGAACTGACAGAATTTATTTCCAAAACAGACATTCTGTAACATCTTTTGTTCAGGGCATGTATTAACTCAGAAATAATACTTTTGTGTAGCACAGAGATTGAGAGAGTGGAAAACTTTTATGGTGGCAAGTGTCAGAATACCATCTCTTTTAAACTCTTGCTGTGTGATAGATCTGTAAAGTTTCATCTGTAGGACTTCTCTTTCTTCTGTATGTCATAATAAACAGGCCATAGGATTGCACCAACATAGGAACAAAGGTTTTCTTAAGAAAAAGTGCGGGGGGAGGTGGGAAGGGGAGCTGGTTGTAATGTAAATAATTACCTTTTGGTTTATCTTTCAGTTCTCTTACTTGCAGCTTTTGTACCCTTAGTGATGTTGCTAAAGTTGTGATTGCTAAGGAGATACGATTCAAACACCTACATAACTGATTCCCAAATGATGATGTTATTTGCTGTGCTCTTGAGCCTGAAACCTTCAGATTCATAAAACACTGTGAGATTAAGACCTAATTATTTTTTACAACTGATTGTCAAATGTGATCGATGATATTGATATTGGCAAGAAACAGCCTTTAAGAGGAGACTGTCTATTGTGGCAATCTCTTCTCTTTAAGCTGAAAATAATGGGTTTTCTCTTTTGCATGCAAAACAAAGAAAATCAAATGCATCTAGCTCCAGGTGGTTTAAAGATAATGAAGTATATCCATATCAACTCAAGCATCAGTATAATGCATGCTGGTTCTCAAGGTGTCTCTATTCTGTTTGTGCATATTCAGGCAATTTATGTTAAAAGGAAAAAAAAATAGGGAAAAATAAGGTATTGTGAACTACATTTAGAAGAAGAAAAATAGTATGAAACTGAAAGAAGTAATAGACAGATTTTCAAGATATAAGCTAAAGTTGGACACACTTTTCAATGAATTTCAGTCAGCACAGTTTATCTAAATTCTGTGTGTGTCTTTGAAGATCACAGTTTTCTGCACGTCACACAAAAATAACAGTATTGGATAGATCTCTGGTTTTTTTTCACATAAGGCAGCCATACTTTCAAACCAGCTTTCTGCTTATAAAGAACAATCCATCTGTTCAAAATGATGAAAATGTTGCTTTTATCTTGCCAAAGTTGCTAGTATTACAGTCTTTTCAGAAATCTGTGAGGACACTGTCGTGCTTGCTTTTTAAATTAACATCAGTATTGAGTACAACAAATGCAGCTAGAGAACAAACTGCACTGAAGGCTACTTTGTGAAAAGAGAATTACTCATAAAGAGCCTAGCTTTTCATTTATTTCTGCAGAGAATTAGAAAAAAATAAAGAACATTGACATTCATCATAGAGTGTGTAACTTTTATGCCGTGAAACTGAGACCTGCTATCATGGAATTCCATTGTATAGAGAACCTGCAATTTCATTGCCATTTCACCTGGTTTTGGGTTTCTTTATGCAATTGAGATCAGAATCTCATTGTTTACCTGAAATTATACTCTCAACAGAAATGTTTTTTTCTTCTGAATTTACACTTAAATCAAAATTACTAAGATCACTGTCTTTTCGTAGAATCATAGAATTACACATCATAAATGGCTTGGGTTGGAAGGGATCTTAAAGATCGTCTGCTGTGGGCAAGGTTGCCAGCTAAATCGAGCACTAGATCAGGCTGCCCATAGCCCCATCTGACCTGGCCTTGATGGGATCCCTTCCAGGGATGGGACATCCACTGGGCAGCATCTCTGGGCAACCTGTGCCAGTGCCTCACCATCCTCTGAGTGAAAGATTGCCTCCTAGAAGCTAATCTAAATCTCCTCTTTAAGTTTAAAAACATTCCTCTTTGTCTTGTCACTACCAGGACAGCTATCAGGACAAGGATATCTTGCAAGAGGATCTCATCCAATAATTCCTTAAACAGCCAGAAGTTCACTCTTCTGAAGTTCAGGGTTCCTGATTTGGCTTTTTGCCAGACCCATATTCCTGACGATCACAAACTCAAGCATGGTGGCTACAGGCCAGAGTGTCTCGAGACATATTCACTTTAGTGACCTCTGCAGTGGTGAGCACCAGGTCCAGTAATGCTTCTCCTCTCATTAGTTTGTCTAATACCTGGACCAGGAAGTTATCCTCAACGCACTCCTTGTCTCTCAGATTAACGACAGCCCACATGTAGATATCCAGGAGGTTGAAATCCCCCATCAGGTTGAGAACCTGAGACTGCAATGCTTCTTGTAGCTGAAGAAAGAAGGCCTTACCAACATGTTCCCCTTGATCAAGCAGCCTGCTATAGACACTGACCATGAGATGTCCTTTATTAGTCCAATCCCTAATTTTTACCCCAAAGCCCTCAACCTGTTTATGGCTGTTTCTCAGAGGCAGCTTTTTTCAACCTATCCACTTCTTAACATATAGGGCAACTCTTCTGCTTCTGCTTCCCTGCACATCCTAAAAAGCTTTTAGTCCTTGATCATAATGTTCCATCTTTCATCCCACCCATAAAAGGTGCTCATCTCAGATAGTTGGTAAATAAATGAGGTGAGAAGATCATTATTTGAAATACTCCTAGCATGCATTGAATTGTACTCTTGTATTGACAGAATCAACAGCCAAATTTGAAAACTGGGTAGCAACACTTTTGGGTAAAATAATTTCATAGAATCATATAATAGAATCATAGAATGGCCTGGGTTGAAAAGGACCCCAATGATCATCTAGTTTTAAACCTCCTGCTATGTGCAGGGTCGCCAGCCACTAGACCAGGCTGCCCAGAGCCACATCCAGCCTTGGCCTTGAATGCCTCCAGGGATGGGGCATCCGCAACGTCCTTGGGCAACCTGTTCCAGTGCGTCACCACCCTCTGAGTGAAAAACTTCCACCTAATATCTAACCTAAACCTCCCCTGTCTCAGTTTAAAACCATTCCCCCTTGTCCTGTCATGATCCACTGTCGTAAACAGCCGTTCCCCGTCCTGTTCATATGCTCCCTTCAAGTGTTGGAAAGCCACAGTGATGTCTCCCTGGAGCCTTCTCCAAGCTAAAAATCTTATTTATTAAAAATATTTCCAATTTCTCACAATATTGCGGGTTTTCCATGTTTATGTAAACCAAAATATAAACACCTGATTCTTAGCTCAAATAACTTTTGGACAGGTATGAACTCTTAATTTGTAAAATGTACATGGTTTTGTATTAACCAGGAGATTATTGGCATAGCCATTTCTCACCAAATTATCATTAAAAGGAAGCACCTTAGAGCCCTAAAGAAAAGTGAAAACTACTAAAAGATTTTTAGCAGTAATGTATTAGGACTGAATCTATATTATTTATGGTCAGAATTTTTCTTCCCATATGAACTCATATTAATGTCAGTGCCATTTTATGAATGATCTTTGTCCCTAAATACAGTGGAGTGAGCTTTTGTGACCAGAATCTGTCCAAGAAAGCTGAAAAGCAAAGTAGCAGCGAGCAGAGTTGGCTGGCAGAAAACATGACTAGGTGATATCTGTTTTTCTAGAATCAAAGGAATTTCACATGCATTAGTGCTATGAGCTATGAGTACAGCCTGAAAGCACCTCTGTAAGTTGGTTCGGTCTTATTATTAAGAATCTTTATGTTGTAAATGCATCTTTTCTTAATTGGCACAATAAGCAATGGTTATAGAAGTAATGGCAAACCATTGTCCTGTCCACCTGACATACATGTTAGACTAATTGCAGGTATGTTTATTTTAGATACATATTCTGATCTTTGACATCTTTCTTCCTTGTTCATGCTTGAAGAAACAAAGTCAGTAAATGGTTACTTGTGGTATAGCTATACGAGAGACAACGAAGTTTGAATCCCAAAATTCTAGTCTTAACTTATTAATTTGTTTCCGATAGTTTCTATGACCAGTTCCTTTTGGCAATTACCCAGTGGAGAACAGACGTAATTCCATGTGTGTTAGTCCTGCTTTTCTGAAAATAAATGTGGCAGTATCGTGACAACTTTGTTGCTGCTTCTTTGTTGAAGGATCAAGAATACAAGCAGTCACATCTTTCGCTTGTGCACTGTCCATCTATCTCTCCTCTATTATTGTGCAATTTGAAATACAGAGGAATGACTGTATGTTTTCCTGCCTCCTTTAATTATATATAATAAGCTTTTTTTTTCTGGGGGGGAGGGATTTCAGAGCCATTGTAGAAATAAATATTTGGAAGACAGAGGAAGAAAAATGAATAGGAAGGAAAAATCTGGGTTGAATATTGTCTTGTTTCATCCATTTTAATTTTGTAAGGGCCATGTCAAAGAGCATCCTAACAGTATGTTCAACACTCCTATGTACCACATTCCTGGTGAAGTCTGGATTTCATTTCAGTTTTGGAACTGCAGAGAATTTGAAATCATACAAAACATTGCAATTGACGTTGAGATTTTTTATTAAAGCACTGGTCTAAAATAGAAGTGCCAAAAAAGAGCTACATGTTAAGTAGTGTTTTTACAGCTGTAATAGTCTATGGATGTGAGTCAAGATTTATAGAGAGGGAAAGTGTATGTTTTCTTCCACTCATTTGTGTGGCAGAGAAAAGGATGAGATTTTGGGCACATTAACCTTTTTGTAGTCATATGCAAAAAAATACTGACCGTAAAGACAGAAGCGAAATGCACTGAAATTAATTCACAATTCAGTTGTGGTTTTTACTGTAGGAAGAGGTAGGATGGTCAAAGAAAAAAAAAAAAGTTAAATGAAGCAGTAGGAATCTCTTTTTCAGGACATGCTTATGTACAACCTAGTTCTGAAAATTGGATGAATAGATTTCTAACTTTAAGGGCTTCTTTGATTTTCACTAGCTAAACACAGAACTGAGTCTAAAAAGGCCCTTTAAAATTCTGTTCTAAATGATATGTAGAGGGTGAATTGAAAGCATAAGTCACTTCAAATAAAAGCTGTGATTGCTTTCTGCATTCAAGAGGCTGGGAAGAAAAAGGTGCATTTCTGGCATCTTGTGTATGTTTAGATTTAAATATGATTTTCTGCACCTCTTGGGAAAAAAGAATGTTGAAATGAGCAGCCAGCAGAAGATAGCTTCTCATACAATATCCTGATACCTGTACTTGTGAGAGAGCGAGAGAGGAGCAAAAGGCAGCAGTGACTCATCCAGTCAGGTAGGATTCAAGGTTAGGTAATCAAATAAAATCTCTTGCAGCATCACTTTCTGTTACACTTTCAATGAATCGCCAGTTTATTTTTGAAAGTGGAATGTAACATTTTTGATAGGCTGCATAGAATGTGGCAGTGGAAAAAAAACCAGTAAAGATTCTTTTAAAAAATGTTTGTTTTTTTTTTTCAGAGTCATCTGCTGCAGGTGACAGTATTTTAATCCATACCTTGTGTTTCATAGCCAAAAACAAGTAGAACAACAAAAGTGTGAGTTAGCAATATCTGATTCTGGAACTTCTTTAATAAAGCTTTAGACTTTTGTATCCCTGTCACAATGCTTTGAGAAAATAAATAATAATTTAAAAAAAAACCTGTATAAAGATCTCACATTTCTCATCCTGAAAAGAAAAGACAAATATTATACCAAAATGTATGGGAGTTCTTATCAAGAAACAACTCTTACTTCCAGGAAACATAGTCTGAAAAACCAGGCCAGAGCACATTATTTGACCCAAGCAACAGGTCCTCAGGAGATGTATCTGTCTCATTTGACCATAGAGAAAGCCTCTATACAGCTTTATCTTATAGATTTTTTTACATTTTCAGATCACTTAACACCTTTTTCTTTTCTCATGCTTTGTAGGATGGATGCCAGACTTCTGCAATGCACTCAGAGAGAAGGTAAGCTAAATGGAAGGTTGTGACAGTTGTGTGAAACTATGCTGAAGTAATAATACAAAATTGCATTGGTTATCTTGAAATCAAAACTAGAAGCAGCTACTGTGATCATTTGTATTAATGTTTGTCTGTTCCTTTATTAGTTTCAGTGAAGCAAATCAAACTACTGGTTGTACTTATTTTTTCTGTTGTTAACTGGTGATTGGTAATTGTAAACTGACAGTACCAGACCAAGTACAATGGTTTCAGGCATGCAGGCTGATCCACTGCTGCTAGTTTCATGTCCAGAACGAGCAGCATTTGCTCTTTACTTGTAAGGGCTCTGGCCTTACTGCCCAGTTTGCAGAATCCAAAGGCAGGAAGTGGGAGAATGAAGAACTTCCCTCTGCAGGAGAAGATTAGGTTTGAGACCATCTGAATGTGCACAAGTCCATGGGTCCTGATGAGATCCATCCTAGGGATTGGGGAAAATTGGTGGATGAAGTGGATGAAGAACTGGGCAGTGTGAAAAAATGGCATCTAACACAGAAGGGCGTATGGAGCAAAGGCGTGATACTGAATTCCCCCATGCAGAAAAAATGACACCCTCTCACATTCATTGACAGTTGCTGAATGTTGATGGAGACCAACCAGTGGATGTGAGCACAGTGAGACAGTGGGTGGTACATTTCAGCAGTGGTGACAGTGACAGTGGGTCATGCCCACTGGTACATATTTTTAAGAGCACAACATGCAGGCTCTTGTTTGTTGCTGGTGAATATGCATAGCTAATGGTGGTGACTGTGTTGAAAAACAATTTTTGTAGCTGAGAATTTGCTCCGTCAAACAGTGCTACTCTGCTCTTTGTATCTGTTGTTGTTTCTATGGAAATAAATAGGCAGCATTACTTTCAGAGCGACCTACTTGCATTCTATTCATGCTTTCAAGGACAGATAGTCCTACTAACAGTCTTAAAATATGTCATCATAAAATTAATGTGTCTTTTCAAATTAAAATAATAATTAGACTTTTATTAGACTACTTATTAGACTAATTAGACTATACAATTTCATGTATAAAATTGTAGTATGACATTATTGTTTTAGTATTCTAATTTTGGGGATTTATTTTTTTTTTGTTAGGCCTTTGCTTTCTGCAGTCTCCACGTGCAAAGAGCTATTTTTTCTTCCTATTGTTAGTTTTCTCCACCAAAAGTAGATACTGAAAGGATCTGCGAGTAAATATCAGTGGCACATACACAGTAGTTATAAAGGGAACTTATGAAGTATAACCACCCTTTGGTAAAACATGATTAAACAGGCTGTGATGCAACTCTAGCTCAACAGGAACCTCAAACTGCGTTAAGAAATATCAGCAAAAAGAGCCCTTACTTCTTAGCCTTGTTCTGCCCTAAAAATGGTTGGTTGTTATCTGTTGTGCCACTCTCATTGTCTGCTTACCACACTGAAGCTCCATTCATTTTTCATTCCCTCTCTGTGCAGAAAAGCCAGTGATACCTGTGATTTTTGCTGCATTTCATCGTTGTCCCTGAAAGCATCTTTGTATTAGTGCTCCAGGGAACAGGAAAAGGAGATTGTACATTATACCAGTCTCCAGATAAAGCAAAAATAGTCGACAGAGAAAAAGATAGCCCCACTGAATTAATGTCTGATGACATTACCTTGCCTGTGGTTGGAAAACAGGTAACAAAATAAGGGGTAGCAGACACCAATTTAGGAACAATCCATGTGATACCACGTGTGCAGTCACTCTCTTTATCCTTGGAGTAACCCACTGTTTTGTGGATGAAGGAGCACCGTGTTGTTGGCAGCTGCAGTTGGTTCAGTGCTACTGGAACTTCATTACAGCTGTCACGAGCCAAGATGAAATAGTGCCACTCACGGCTTTTGGGGAAGGTAATGTCACGTGAGGTTTTTGCTTGATTTTGGAAAGATGGACAGAGACAGGATTTTACTCTGACAGGATTTTACTCCTTATTTTCTCATACTAGCTTTATGATGCTGCTCAGCAATTTCTTCTCTGTATACAGCTGCTAGTTGCACATTCCTGTGAGTACGTGGGCAGCTTCAGGCCGCAGGCAGTACTACAGCTGTAGACAATACAGGCAGGCACCCACAGCTATCTGAGCGGTCCTTTCTTCAAAGTGCTGTTTCTTTGTTTGATTGCGTGCCAGTTTTTAATCAGTGGGCGTATTTTAGACACTCACAAATTCCAAACATTCAAAGGGAACTAACTGATGGGTGGGAACAACAGAAGTAAAGTAACTAGATTTGAATGAGAAATACAGATGTCTGAGAAACTTGCATGTGTACATTTCACTGCTGTGTATAAACAAAATTCACACTATCATTGCGGCGTTCTTATCAACAAATGCTTTCTCAGCACATAGTTGCCTTGTTACACCCACTGGCACTTAGCTCTGTCCTCAGGGTGATAGGCAAGTAAATGCTTTTGGCTTTAAAGGTGTGTCAGTAGCTAATTAATAATTTGCATATTTTTAGGTTCATAATGTATGCAAACCTCAGCAATGGCTAATGGAGCACAAGGTGGTTTCGTGTTTGTGACATTTTATATTCCACAAAATCCTGTGTGATGCATTCTTTAAGAAATATGACTACAGAGTACCATTTATATGCAACGGAAAGAAACTGCAGCTTTAGGCTTCCTCAGTGCTATAGGCTCACTAAGTGTTCTGTAATATCACATGTGAAGTAATTTTTTTCCTGCACTGAAGACAGAAACTTGTGTAGAAGTAAACTAATTACTACAGTACATATCTCAGTTTTTGTTTCCTTTGTTCTGCTTGTAATTTAATACTATAAATTGTGGGGCTGTATCCAGCTGATGTGTAAAAACACCGTTTAAAGTATTTCATTGGGAAAAGCTTGAGCTTGAGTGTCCAGTTATTAAAAGATAGCTGTCATATAGAAATGAGATTAGAATGCTGTTCATATAATTCTGCTGGAATACACAAAGCCTAAATGGGGATATAAATTACATCTAGTGTTCATACTGTGTCTTGCTGCTGTGACAGAAGCCAATATAAATTCTATACACAGGACTTACTAGCAACCATCCCCAGTAAAGATTCAACTCTGTGTGCTGATTTCTCTACAGAATACTGTATTTATTGCAGACTATTGAGTGATTCCTCTATAGTATTTAGAGCATTACAAATCATGTTTACAGGATTTCCTCCAACTTGCTGTGGAGATAGGATTCATTTGGCCCTTGGCAATACATTTGTCAAAGTAAAGAGGAAAGAAGAACATTTGTTCTATTTGGGCAAACGCTTTTATAAGGGAAATCTGCTGTTATAGTGCATGTTTGTGATGAGCACTGCTGTAATATTTGTACCACAGACTATAACTAGATGCAAAACTATGGACAGTGACATTTTGTCCCTAAAATTGTATATTTAAATGTCATGAGTTCCATATGTCTTGTTCCCAATTAATTTATCATATGCAGTAAATAAATAAATATAAACAAAAAGGAGTAGAGAACAGCTGCACTTATTAGGCAGAGCTGTGTTTACTCTGCAGTATCCTATTTCTACCATTTCAGTGTCACCACTTGCAAAACATACAACAGTAAAACACTGTATAACCTCTGCTGATTTTACTGTTTTTTAAACTAATGGCCCACTCTAAATATGTGCCCTAGCCTTGCAGCTCCCAGTGATTCCACTGTGAACTGTGGGTGCCCGTAACCTACAGGCCACGAGCCTTTGTTTGTGGGGTATGCTTTAGCATGAAGTCGTCAAGCTTTCTGGCACAGGGGGCCTTTGACTTTCTTTTCCTTCTGTGGAAAATAAGTGCTTATTTGTGCCTTGTAGCTTTAGCTTGTAAGCTCTCCAGTGCAGAGACTGTCTTGATTCTGCACAGCGCCAGTAATATTGCTGGTTTTTAAATAGTAAACTAGAATGATTCAAGTTTCTTACAGGCACCACAGAAGTTCTTGATCATCTCTTTCCAACAGAGATCAGCAGTAATGCTTTGTAAAGAAATGGAAATGGCCACCAGACAGTCTATTTTCCACAATAGTTCTCAATTGTGGAGGAAACAAGGTACAACCGGACTAAATCCAGTTCACACATCTTTCTGAATACCTGTAGCAATATGATAGCGGAGCAAAAAACAAGGACAAAAGAAAATAACCACGTGGCATTTCTTGATAATGGTTTGAAAGATCTGAAATCTTGTGAAAACAAATTAAGCACTGCTCTAGAAGATTGGAATTTAATGAGATTAGCTGATTTCACAGCAGTTGGGACTTTTCCAGGGCACCACTAAATGATGCTCTTTAGTGCAGTTTGTCTAGGACCCAGGTGCTGGTAGTGGCTCAGTTTGATGTCTGAACTCCCTCTCACATTTGGTCAGGTGTCTGTGATTCTTATCATGGCCCTTCTCTGATAAGCTGCCACTTAGGTGATTAGATTCATTTGATTTATTTCTTTGCCTTTGATTGCACAGATGGCTTTCAGTTTTGAACTGAATCTGGGGCCAGAGCCTCTGAGAGATTCAGGTGACTGAAGGCAGTAAAAAGTGAGATTTATCTAAGTAAAAATTTCGCTCTTAACAACTTTTCTTTATAGCTGCTGAATTTTGAACTCACTGAAGCCTCAGAGCTTATATCATTACTCTTCCTTAGGGCTCAGAAGTTCTGATTCTGGAGAACTTGACAAGGACAGAGTGCTCCTGACAAAACCTACCCACATCTAACCAAATACGTGCTTCCCCACTCATCTTGGTGGAGGGACTTGGTTTGCATTTTCAGAGTACGTTGTCCTGATCAGTGTCACTCAAAATGCAGCACTCTCACTGCCTCTCCTTATAAAATGTAGCTCTGTGTAATGCAGTGTCTCCGCTGACCGTGCCTTTAGCTGAGAAGTAGTAATTCTAAATTCAGTTTCCTCTACATGAGTGGTATTCTTCCTAAATTCAAAAGCAGAATATTCCATTGTGGGTTTATTTATTTATTTATTTATTCAGCTGAACTGATCATAACCAAAAGACAGAAGCTGAATTCAAAAGGTTTAGCATTAAATGCAACCAGACAGGTGTACGTCTTGCACTGGAGCACTGAGGTCTATCTTCAGTAGATTCTGTCTGAGTTTTGGTTCACTACCATGCTCATGCAGTCATGCCATCTGCACCACGAAACAGAAATTATTTTGTCTGCATAGTAACAGACAAAGCACTTACTGCTAGTGTTAAAACCAAGGTGTTCCTTGAAAAAAAAAAAAAAAAAAAAGTAAAATAAATAAATAAACTTTCCACAAAATTACAGTGGAGTGTACCCACTTTGATAAATTCAGGGTCTGCACAAGAGTCTGTATACACTGTACAATGATGAATAACTGTCTGTGAAGTGTGTATGGTACTGTGAAAGAAGGGAAAAAATATTTTAATTCATGATAAACAGAAAGAAACTGCTTCTTAAGTTGGAGCAGGTCTTCATGTTAGAGAAAAATAGCAGTGAGCAGAATAACTAGGGCGAACGTATTATCTGTAATGCTGGAGATCTTCATGGACAGCCTATACAGACTCCTTCTGGGGAGGCCACAGACGGTTGCTTCAATATAATGAGCTATTTAGCCTAATGAACTGGAAAAGTTTTTCTGTGGTTCAGTTTTCTGGAATTCCAAACATATCCACTTATGATTATATAAGTCTGAATCATGCTCTTGTATCAGATTTTCTATGAAGCACTGCTCCCACTTCTGAAAATCATGAGCCACTTACATACAGAAGCTTGTATGCAGAGGAGTTATTTCCTTCAGTATATAAACAGCTTTCTTGCATGCAGACCTAAATATGTCTTTATACCACAAGTAACATTTAATATGGCATGCATTACTGTACTTGCTGCTTTAAGCAGAGTTTTCTCCTTCTGCACATAAACCTGTTCTGAAAGGCCTTGGTGCATTTTAGTTCGGACATATATACACTTTACATTCAAACTGATTTTGGTATTCTGGCTCTGCTTCTAATGACAATTTTCTTCTCCATAGAGCATGGAAATGCAAAGTTTATCCCTGTGCAGATAACAATTGCTAGGGCTATGCTACAGGCAATATTTAGGACCACAGGGGCTGAGTGATTCGTAGGAATGTGCTGACTCTCTGCTGAGCTGTGATTTTCATTCGAGCAAGAAGAACCTTATTCTTTAGCAGTTGCAGCATAGCATGTTAAATGTCAGAGTGAAGTCACTCAGGTTCTTAGTGCTTTAAGATATATTAATTCAACAGAAATTTTATTCCCCTTGAAAAAGAATGGAAGATTCCCCACCTATCTTTCATAAAAGAATGATTTATTTTTTACAGCTCTCTATCAGCCACAGAAGCTTTGATAGTGGTTGATTAATCAAAGAGACTTTATCATCAATCACAGTGAAACAGTTTTTTAAGTGCAGTTTTCCCCCATGCCTCCAGACAAAAGACATCACATCATTATAACACAAGGACAAAACTGCAACTTCACAACCATAACAGAATATATCTTCAGTGTGCATATTTCTGTAAGAAGAGAGAAGAATCCAATCCTGATGCCAAATTTTCGCTGTTGGATTCAGCTTTCTTGGACTTTGATGCTAAACTACTGTTAGGTATCAGAGATCATCACTGGGATTTAGTTAAATGTGCTTTGAAATTTACGGCTTGCTTTTATTTTGCTCTGCTAATGGACAGATGAAGATGGACAACCATTTGGACAGTGGGAATTAGCTAGAAAGGGATCTGTGTTTTTATGAATTACCCCATTTTTGGGGGCTGGTTGTATCTGGACCCTGGAGTTGGACTCTGTCCTTATGGGTCCCTTCCAACTCTGGATATTCTCTAATTCTATAAAGTTAGGCATTCTGCCAATGCACAGCAGTCTTCTCTTACCCCATCCTGGCCCCAGCAAACCTATATGAAAAATGCTTGAAATTCAAAATTGAAAATCTTTTGTGTATGTGTCTCCTGATAGTGTACAAACCCAGTTCAGTGACATATTCCTATCATTATTCATCAGCAGCATGCATATTCCACACATTTTATGTTTCATTTACTACTGAATTATTGGGTTTTGTTTGTCAAACATCAGCAGTTCCGAGCTGCGAGGGTGAACACTTTCACAACAGTTTTGAAGTGCAAAAGGCACTACATCTATACCTGTTTTTTTTAATAAAGGTTGGGAGACCTCTTAGAACGACAGAAAGTTAAAGTGTTTCTGCTTCCTTTTCTTCTTTGTTTTGTTTTGTTTTATTTTGTTTTGTTAGCCAAGCAGCTTTGTGTCTAACGCTGAGGGAGCTGTCTAGAATGTGGTTGGGAATGAGCAGGCCAGCATCTATATTCCCCATTGAAATAAAATAGATGGGTAGGTAGGTAGATAGATAGATAGATAGATAGATAGATAGATAGATAGATAGGGTAGCATTTTCTGGAACTTCTGCAAGTTATCATTTTATCCACTGGAGCAGATCTTATGATGTCTGTTTATACTTTTCTACACCCAACCCTCTGCTTAGTGTTGTAGTTTTGTGTCATCCTTCTCACTTGTACAGCGAGGTCATGCTATTAAATTGCAAGCTCATCTTTTCTTTTTTTTACATGTAGTTCTTGGATCTTACGCGGATCTTGCAGCAACAGCGTCGTAACCACAGCTTGGGGATCTGGAATCACTGCAATATGCACAGTAGTGGTCACTGTGACTCTACAGCACACTGCTTCTTCCTGGTTGTCCCAGTGTATCACCTCATCAGTTCTCTAGTGCTGACTTCTTTACCCTAATTTACCAAACAGTTTTCAGACTGAAAAACTAAGGGTTGATGTAGAGAATCATAGACCTGCAGAAGGTTTGCATTGAAGGGGACCCTAAAGATCATCTGGTTCTGCAAGAAAACACTAGGAAGCTTGTATTCTTATATTCTTGTATTTAAATTCACATTGTTAAAAATGCAAAAGATGATCCTAATTCTGTGCTCATATATGTTTCCAGGCTCTAGGGGAAAGGTTAATTTGATGGACTAGATTCTGACTGCCAGCCTTTGGTAGAGCATAGAATGGAGGTGTCACACAGCAGGTGATGAAAAGCAGCAAACTTTACTTGTTTATATCTAGGTATACATCATCTGTGCTTTAGTGCTAAAACAGTGTGGAAGATGTCTTTGCATCAGTCTTTATACTTGTGTCCTGAGGAGAGAATAGGGAGTTTGTTCATGGCTTGTCAGGTTGCTTTGTTTTCCTTATCATTCCTCACTGTAGGATCTTTTCAGACAGTCATGGGCACCAGCCAGGCATCTCTATCTTATTGCCTGCCTCTGTGATGTGATTCTTTCCGGTATGTTGTGCTTAGTACATCCTCAGTTGTCCAATACAACCCCAGGGACAAGGGAGGTCATACCAATGTCTTCAACATCCCTGGTTCTCACAATCTGCTACTGTAAGATTTATGAAGATGGAATTCCCACAAGAAAGGAAGACATCTGTTCAAATGTTATCCTGTCAGTTTTTGGAAGTCTGTCTAAAAAAGGTGGTCTTGTTTTTAACAGACATACTTGAGAGTGAAGTTTCCAGTACTTTCCACGATTTCAACTTAAAAGGGCCATAATACAGAGCATATATTTAGGAATACTTTTAAAGGATTCATTTTACTTTCAGGTTTTCATCTGATTGAAGGAGGGGATAGGCTGGCAGGTGGGAGGTGAGCATTTACTTGCTGCTCTACACGCTATTCCAGCCATGGGAGTCACAGGCTAAGGCTGAAAGTAACTCTAGAAAAACAGTACAAATGAATTAACATTCCTCAGCAATAAGTTTCTTCACCTGCACAGTAAATGTCTATCAGCAACAAAATTTGCTAGAAGCCATTGCATGCTGACAAGGTACGGAGCATAGAGATTTAACAATCCCAAGCTCATCCTCAGGACATTGCACAGTGCTGCTAAATTAGATTGTGTCATACGGAGAATATAGTGGGACTGAAATGAAAGGGAGTTGGCTCATCAGAAATCTTGTTTCTTATTCTTGTCAGACTGTCTGAATGACAGGAGCACACCTGTCATTTAAATTACTGGTGTCTAAATATAAGAACACTGAAAACACAGACTGTGGCATAGAGGTTTATAAACAGTGTTTTCTCCTAGTGGCTAAACATAACTCATTACAATCTAATAACTGTTAACATGCAATACATGCTCTCTAACATTTATTTATAATGCAGTCCTTTTCATAGGAGTGTATTTTAGGAGCAAGGTGGGTAGATTTCAAGTATGGAGTCAAAATCCACTATTCAGAATTGCCATCGTTTTTGTTTTTTGTTTTTCACATGAACACCAAAATTATATCCTTTTTTTTTTTAAAAAAAATTTGAGTAGGGTTCTCTCTTTTTTCCTATCACAAGTTTTGATTGAAGTTTACACATGAAACTGGAGTTTTGAGTCTTAATCTCATCACCATTTAGAAAAGAGAAAGACACTTTAAAAAGTGCAAAAAATTTTTGCAAAATTGAGTCCAGAGGGATTCATCTTCACCAGAGCCATGAGGAAATTAAAATGCAGATTCTCTCTAGTGTTCTAAGTGAACACTTTACATAACGTTCTTGGAATCTTCCCAGAATGTGAAATTCAAGTGTTATAATCAGCAGATACTATGAAAGGATAACAGGAATCAGTGATATCCTATTCCTTTTATGATGGAAGTATTATTTTCAGTACCTCGTATCTGTGTGCTTGTGACAAAGAGGAAGAAGCTATAGTATAAAGCCTGAACTCTTAATAGAAAACCATCCTTATACTTTTTTCCTAAACTTAGTATACTATTGCAAATTTTATTTATTGGGTAAAGGTAACTTATACAATGCTATTACCTCCACAGAAAGAAATCAAGAAGCACTTGTCCTTATAAAAATTCTGACTATCACATTCCTTGAATCTGCAGCTTTTGCAGCTAAACTCTGTAGAACGTACATATTTCCTTTCTTCCTTAAATAATCAGAAACCGATGAACACCAGTGTGGCTTTCAGCAGCTTTCTGCTGCCTTGTACAGTGCAATCATTGTGAAGCTCTAGTGCTTTTTCGCAATCAAACACCCTCTTTCATCTAAGTATCTCAGAGAGGTTAACCAGTCGGTGAGGCTCCACTATTCTCTGAAGTTCTGTGTTAACAGCCTTTTCAGAGAAATCTGTGTGGAGAGATACTTGCAATACATAGAAATTACATGACTTGCTTGTCAATGTAAATAGTATCCCTGAGGAAGCTAGAGTAGACTGGATTAGATTTGAAGATGTCCGTTCTTTTTTTTTCTTCTTTCTTTTTTAGCTCTATCTTTTTGATGCTAAGTACCCTCTAGACCACGCTTTGCACCAAAACTTTAAGACATTTCCTCTTGTTTTCTATTATTCTTATTATCTCCTCCCTCTGAGATAAGAATTTTTGTATTTCATGTTAAATGATGAAAAGTAGTTGTCTTGCTGTTGCTGGCTTTGTTTATAATTTTGTATTTGCAATGTCGTTTATGTCTCAGTAAGACAATATGCAGCATCAGGTTAACTCTGTTATGTCAGTTCTGCTTAGTGCTCAGTCACTGTTACGGAAAGTAACAATTTAGGATCATTTGTTTTGCCCATAAAATAAATTTGCATTTATACTTTCTGTGTCAGTTTGTCTCCTGCATTGGCCGAAGTGATTTGTCCAGGTGTTTGCAGGAATGACATCTTCATTTCAATGTATACTGAAGGTTGTCTGAATATTAAATTTGATACAGATGATAAAAATATATACACTCATACTCAACACAAATTTCAGGAAGATAATAAAGACGAATTTGGATGGTAACATCTTTGCAGATGTCATTCCTTCTCATGAACTTTTTCATCAACCACTCTGGAAAGTCCTTGGTACTTTACTGAACTTGACAATGGTTTTTGGTTTGTAAGTTTTTAAAGGTAGTCCTATGTGATATTTTGTTAATAAGGCTTTCTATTGTTTTCATTACAGATGTAGATTGCCTGTAGTGAGTATGCTGTGCAGGGAATACTTAACTTTAAATCTTTTATGTTCAACTTTGTTCAGAATTAATTTGCATTATACCAGTAGGCTATGAGGTACTAAGTTACTGTGTTAGCTTTTATCAGTATACCTTATCAATGTTCGGATGAAGGGGTAAAATTGGAGAGAAAAGTAAAATAAGTTATTCTGAGTCTTTCAATAGAGTTCTGAAATGTTTGGTATAAGTTGTGTTCATTGAAACATTCAGTTTTGAGAATGTCAGGGAACAATTATTTTCCTGAAATGTCCAAATTTTCTTTTCTGGGAAAGCTCTTATATGTCAGCCTTCAAGAAGATGATAATTTCTTATTCAGCATGTTAGCCATAGGAGAGGGTGGTGAAGCACTGGAGCAGGTTGCCCAAGGGGGTTGTGGATGCCCCCATCCCTGGAGGCATTCAAGGCCAGGCTGGACGTGGCTGTGGGCAGCCTGGTCTAGTGGCTGGCAACCCTGCACATAGCAGGGGGGTTGAAACTAAATGATCATTGTGGTCATTTTCAACCCAGGCCATTCTATGATTCTCTGATACTATGGTTCAGGCCAGATTGAATCACCAGTTCAAAGCACTCCAACCACCCACTGTCTTGTTGTGCCTAAAAAAATTAAATCATAAAAATGAAGTGCTGATTATAAACATAAGACCCAATGGATTACAGAGAACTGCAAGGAAATAATATGTTAATACCATTTTATTACTATCTTGTAATAAAATAAAGTCAGTTTTTCCTTGCCTTTATCCCCTCTCTGTCTTACCCGTATTCTAAATTTGTAAGGAACATAAAAACATTGTTTCCCTAATCTTTCATTGGTCTTGTAAGGCCTGTTATTGACAAACATAGGGCTCATTTCTCAGCCCTAAAGCTATTTTATGCTTGGATGACAAGATTCAGAGCTGTGAGGACATGCTGCGATTTCTAAAGCATCCTACTGACAGTGAGTTTTGTTGTTATTCTTTTTTGTTGTAGCATCATTCAACTTAGTCTATTTTTAAGTGAGCTTAGCTTGCTGTGTCTGAAAGTTCTGATAGTCAGCAAAATAACTCTCCGCAAAAAGAAGAGTAAGATTATAATCTATAACTTTTTTTTTTTTTTGAATGTGTGTATCTAGAAAGAAGCATGTGTAAGTTTTAGGGATGCTGCCATAACATTAGGATGAGATATGATCCTATGTGGCTATTTGATGTCTTTGCTGCATAGAGGACCCTGCAGGATTGCATAGGGCTAGTTGCACTTGGGCAATGGCACTAGATTTGTCTGTATGTCTATCACTTACAGTAGCCTCCAAGATGTTGTATGTGCATTCCATATCTGCATCCCTATCCAAGTCTGCATTTGGCCCCATGGATTTGTTGGGAGTGACCACGGAAATCTGTAGGCAGAATCCATCAAAAGTCAAGTGCTTGCCTCATGTTTTATGATTGTGGCTGTCATACAAACTGCGTTTATCTCCTCAAAGATGGCAGTAGCTGGTGATCCATATACATGTGTCTGATTCCTGCCTTCGTATTCAGCTTGCAACACCACTTGTAAATGCCTACCTTTACAAAGACAGCATACTTTGATATAAGGCTGAGACTAACTCTCTTCAGAAATTGCCATAGGGCAATGAATGTTTATCTCTAGTATGGAATTCAGATATAGAAAGAAAGACTCTTGTGGTAGATATTTGAACTGTTTTGAGTCAGTCTTATACATTTGAGTTGACATAGATGAGACAAGCTAGAAGAATTAGTACTGTGTTTATATCATGTAACTAAGCAAATCCACTATTTTGTCTTATATTGAACTACTCAACTCATGCACTGCCATTTTCACAGAGATTATTTACAAACCTTTATGTTCATTTCCATTTTTTTAAACTAGAGGTAGTACTGCCCAGTAATGGATAGATTCTCTCTCAGCACCAAAGATGAAAGTGAACTTTAGTTTGATACCTTCAATATTTTTGAATATTAAAGTAGATGTCCCAAATGGGCCAAATACTAGAATCTCACAACTGAGTCTTGTGATTGCACTTGTATCTTCTTTCTGTCCCCATGTTTTATTTGACAACATTGTCTCTGGAGAAATTGATATACATTGTGCATTAGAGTTTCTTAGGTTTAGTGGGTATTTTAACATGAATTATAACTGAAGTTTTTTTGGGGAAGAAGTGCATTAACTAGAGCTGTGGTTGAAACCAGCAAAATATTTATAATTAATCAGTTACTGAATTCCACCTGGTTTGTTGGTCCTCACTGAAGCAAAACTGAGAAACAGGTTACATTTAATCATAGAATCATAGAATGGCCTGGATTGAAAAGGACCACAATGATCATTTAGTTTCAACCCCTCTGCTATGTGCAGGGTTGCCAGCCACTAGACCAGGCTGCCCAGAGCCACATCCAGCCTGGCCTTGAATGCCTCCAGGGATGGGGCATCCACCACCTCCTTGGGCAACCTGTTCCAGTGCTTCACCACCCTCTGAGTGAAAAACTTCCTCCTAATATCTAATCTAAACCTCCCCGTCTCAGTTTAAAACCATTCCCTCTTGTCCTATCACTATCCACCGTCGTAAATAGCCCTTCCCTCTTCTGTTTATATGCTCCCTTCAAGTACTGTATTTAATTGTCCTGTCTCCCTGTACTATACAGTACTAATTGATGTTGCTTTGAATGACATTTTTTTTTTTTTTTTTGGCCACGACTAATTAACAAGCTAATGAATGTTAACAATAATTTTTTCATTTGGAGTAACTCACCCCAGATTTTAGGGCTAATTAATGCTAACCTTGCTAGAGTCGGTATTGGCATAATTGGCAGTTAACAAATTTCAGGCTTTCCAATGGATCGTAACACTACTTATTAAGAACCTGTAGCTGTTTGGTAAGCTTAGAGAGGGTAATCTGTTACAAAATGGTAGGTCAATTGCATAGCAAAGCACAGAAATAAATCTACTTAAATTTGTGTGAACAAAATCCCTGAAATTCAGGGAAGTGTGGATCAAGGATTGAAGTTAATATCTTAGAGTGACCTTATTTGGGTAACATAGGAGAACTTAGTTTCCATTAAAATATGCCAGCAGTGAATGTGTAGGGATAGCAGAATAAAATACAGAGTCATATGACTCAGAACCCAAACCTTTTAAAGTTAGCAAGACTTTCCATTGGCTGTGGTATGTTTGGAGGTACCACTGCTAATACTCCATCTGCTTTTGGGTGTAGGGCATTCTGGGCCTGAAGAAGGCCAACAGGTTCAAGCAGCAAGCTCCTGCAGACATTTCTATCTGTGATTCATCTAGACTGCTGTATTTTAGAGAGGATGAACCACCAAATGGAAGAAGTGGGTAGCATAAGGATGAGTGGAAGACATTATGAAGAACTGAACACTGGAACAAGTGCTTAGACACTGCACCACAGATTGCCCAGTTCTAAATTCACGATTCCCTCAGGACCTGTGAGCATACAGTATGGTACAGAACTAAGTATGTATCTGCTGAGACACAATGCCCAGAAAGTTAACAGACTGTTCTCAAGGTGCAAGGCAGTTCTTAGCAGTTGTTCCGTCTGTCTTGCATTCCTCTGCAGTAATTCTGATATTTGTCCTTGTAGTGCAGGGTGGTGAGGAGACTCTAATGCCCATGGTGCCCCTGGAGGATACAGAGGAACTCAGAAGACACGAGACCAGACCAGGACCCAGCTTTTTTAATGTTTACTTTCACAACCAAGATTCCATAATCAGAAGCATATATTTGAAGGTACCGTGGGAAATTCATGACTGTGCTCCCCCAGTGAGGAAATCAGCCTGAAGTCATCAAAATGCTTCCAATCACTGTCACAAACAGCCTAAGCCCTCAATTATGTTTGACTGATCAATGCAGGGAGGAGAGGTGCCTGAGGACTGGAAGGTGGAGTAACTGCTATCGATAGCAGGAACAAATCTTTGATAATAATTGTCTACACACAGAAGGTACTACATTATCTGCTGCTGTTCATCAAAAATGTTTCAGTACAAACAGCAGAACTCCAAAAGTAGATGTTTTCCAGTAACTTTTCTGAGAAGTTACTGCTCAATGCAAACCATCTGCAGGTAAAGAGATTCCACTATTTATTATGTTTACAAACATTTTGCAAGGGACAAAAACAGCATCCCACAGCAGGCACTGTATTTTAGTCAAGAAGCTCAGCATCAAGTCTATTACATTTTCATTTTCTGTCAACAGCTATGAACTCTTTCATCATAGAAGGAAGTTACAAATGGGCAAATCCAAAGCAAAAATTCTGTGGTTGTCCTGAAGATTAATCCAGAATTCTAATTCTATTAGACTGATTCACATTTAATCTTGTTCAGAAAGATAAAAGCAGCTCTCTATCCTGAAGGTCTGCAGATTTCTCATGCAGCCCTTGACTCAGCTTTCATTTGGTTCAGAACGACCTCAAAACTCTCACAAATGTAAATCCATATCTGGTGTAAATGGCATTCCCTTCTGCTGCTGGAATTATACTGGTGTACACGAGCTGAGACATGCTCCTGTATTTGAACCTATTTGCCATTAGCTTACAAAGGCTAAAGAAGTGTGTGAATCCCTGTGTAAGTCCAGTAACTTCCATGCAGCATATATTCAGCACTATTGCAGGAACTCTAATGTGTGATTGGCAAATGTGAAAGACTTTCAACTGTATTTCTATACTGAACTGAAGACACCCAGGCAAAATCTCTGCTCGTAATGGTGTCAGAGATGTTCTTTCTCATTTTTGTCAGCACTGGCCTTTATCTTCAGTATGTACTGATATAAGATTAAGTTTTAATATGCATTTTGTGGAAATACAGGGGTCAGTCCAAAAGTAATGCCTTCTGTTTATTTCAGAGGAAACTGCAGCAGATACAAAGAGCACTACTTGATGGAGAAAATTCTCAGCTACAAAACACTGTTGTTCTGCACAGTCACCACCATTAGCTTTGCATTTTCACCAGCAATGAACAAGAGCTGCACAACACACTTGTAAAAATCTGCACCAGTGGAGGTGACCCACCGTCACCACTGCAAAAAGACAGCATCCACTGCCTCACTGTGGTCACATCCAATGTTTGGTCTCCATAAATGCTCAGCAAACATCGATGAATGTCAGTAGAATGTCATTTTTTCCAAATGGAGGAATTCAGTGACGCACTTTTGCTCCATATGCACTTCCGTGTCAGATGCCATTGTGTCAGACTGCCCCTCTGCTGCCAGCTGTCTCATGGCAACAAAATGTAATTGGATATTGGTGGGAAGGTTCAAGTTCTGATGCCGTACCACCAACATCTGCCTCTGACACTGTGGGCTGACATCATAAAATAGGAGGCATTACTTTTGGAGCAGCCTGTGTAGAAGCTGTTTGACCGTTTTTATTTCTCCATTAATATATGGGTATGGGTATTAATATATGGGCATGGGTAGTCCATTTGAATTTGTAGTGCATTTTTTAATCCTTTACATTTCCTGTAATTTTTCTCCACAGATATATTAGGGACCATATTTAGCTGCAGAATCCAAATACTGCAGTGACAGTTAGCTGACCAAAGTCTGTAGCCTTTTTTTTCTGGTTGCGGTGAAGATGGTTTTGCCTGCACAGAAGTAGAAACATGATTTTCCTACTCACCTAATTAAGTTAGTAGAATGAGTAATCAGTGTAACTCTTTAAATTGTAGGATTCAGGGGTATTAGGAAATTCGGAGATATGTTTACAAATAAGTCATTCCTTTAACAGGAGAGATGCGTGATAAATTTCATTGGTTTACTTCGTACTTATTATCTCTTGTGCAGCGTAAAATAGATTTGTTATGCATGAGCAGAAAGGAGATTAATCACTTTTTCTGTAACATAAAGGATAAGTGGTGGCTTACACCATTTTGATGGCCTATACAGATCTTCAGTGGCTTACAAGTAATTTAGTATATCTTTGCCTGAACGAAAAGATGAGAGTTTCAAGTGGAGATTAAACTCCACAAGAGTGATTTAGTATTAATTGACATCCACGTTCATGCATTGTTTAGGGTTGTTAAAGAACTTTGACATGCCAGGATCTTGCCTGAGGAAAAGTTGAGTTTGATAGTATTCCTGTCAACACAGGAAGGGAGAATATTGTCATTTTCATTTGCAGTCAGTGACATCTTTGTATGCGAGTCATTCCATAGATTATAGCTTCTGGTAGGTGAGCTGCTTTTAGATATCCTTACAATGTAACTTTTTCTAACTGTCTGAACAGAGCATTATTTGATCAGTGAAATAAGAAAGGGAAATAAATGTTCAAAGCGAGAAAATATATTTGATCAAAATGGTCTATAGTGAGCAACATTGCAGCATGAAGTTCTATGTGTTCAAATATTAACTAGTCAGGCAACCGCTGGAAATCTAAGGCTGTAATTGACACTTTATGTCACTTGATTATAAATGGCTATTAAAAGCTTACTGTGTGTGAGTCATTCTTTAAGCGTAGTATCAAAATTTCACAGAGATAGGTGAAGGCACCATCACAAAACACCGTTGTGGACTGCTATTTAGAGAAATTTGGACTTATATTGTCTCCTAAGTTTTGGTTTCTTCAAGCCCTTGAAATTCAGTATCTCATCCCAAATGGAAGTGTTCCTCTGCATCTTTGGGACTGATGAGCTGTAGGAAGAATACAGAGACAACATCAGAGAGGAAAATGGAAAACATCAATTAAAATCAAACCAGAGCATGAACAAAAGAAAAAGTTCTTCAGGCAGTCGTCACACCTTTTTGATGTTATGCTGAACATGTTATTTTGGTTGCAGGTTGCCCATCTGTACTCTGATAGTTTATTTTTGTGTGTGTGTGTTTTGAACATATTTCTCTTTACCCTTCAAAATGTATTTTGGCTGTCATTCAAAAAATGTGTGCTTCCATAAGGTGTAAGCAAAACAAAAGCAGCTGCAAACTCTTTTTTTCTCTTGACAATCAGTTTAGAAGTATGGAGAGCTGGGCACCTCTTGTGTTATTTGAGAGTCAGTCTTTGCTCATCAATATTTTCTGGACACATATCCAGATTTTTAGTACCAGAAACATCTGGGATGATGTTTTGCTTTGAACAGAGATGTTTTTTTTCCTGGCCTGAGGACCATTCATAATTTAGATTTTCAGAATAACATGGAAATGGTACTCTGATGGTATTCTGTAAACCTTGTGCTGGCCCAATGGTTAGAAGTGGGTTTTACTCTTTACAAGCGGAAAATATCCTGGTAGTTATTTTCTCAGGAGCAGAGAATAGAGCTTTACTTCCTTTTAGAGCTTCCAATCTCTGTTTAATAATATTCACAGCATTACATTGTGTCCTTTGAGGATTATGCACAAATAGGAATTTTGAAGTGGAAAGTATACACCTTAAGAAAAAATGTTCACTGTTATCAGGAAAATAAAATATGTTGAAGTACACTCTTAGTACATGCTGAACATGTATTAGTATTTTGACAAAATAAATAAATAAATACATAAAATCTTAACCACCTAAAAAAAGCAAGGGCTTAATTCTGATTTCAGAGTAGCTGAGTCCCTGGAAAGAGAATGGACTGCTTCCAGCTTCAAGTCATGCGGCTGTGCTTTACCTCAGTAAGCAATACTGGATAGCATACAATTTATTGACTGGAAGCTCCTGAGGTCTTGAAGCCTTCGTAATGAGCATCTCAAAGCAGCAGCTCTCCCATAATAATATTGCCTTAATGCAGTTGCAATACTGCAGAGTGCTGTTGGTGTAATGATGTACTATGGAAAATGTTGCACTGTCCAGAAAATCACCAGGGGAACTCATAAAATGTTATTTAACCTTTTGTTAATTTAAAGGCTCCAATATTATCTAATTTATTTATTATGTGAGGAAAGAGGCTGAAGTCAATTACACAGTGGAATGTGAAATCTGTATATGAGCTTCAGCACTACAATAAATTATGGATAGTGAAAGGCGGAGGTTTAAGCTCTAAAGTTTTCATCTAAAAGCTGACAAGGTATAGCATAATTTGTATCAGTGACAAGTATTGCTCTTCAAATGGAAGAAAAATATTTAAAGCGATGGTGAGTTCCTTTTAAAAGTCTATTTAGGAACCAAGGGTGTAGTTTTTTTGGTTTTGAGTTGTTTTTTGGTGGTTTTTTTCTTTACCAAACCCCAAAGGAATGCATTGAAATTTTGCATAAATATTTATTCTTTTTCTATTTGTTTTTAAACAACTCACCTAACCTAAAGTAAACCGTAGAGTTTTGCACATTACAATAGGATATTACTGTATTAGGAAGTGTAAATTCAAATCTATCAAAGTCAGTTGCACTGTGAAACTGCAAAGCTGAAGATAACTTTAGAATGAAGAGAAAAAGGGTTTCTTGGACAAGAGCTTTCATATGTGAAGAAAGACTGCAGTCATGGTCTTGTATATGAGAAGTCAGCTTCAGCCTTAAATACATCAAGAAGTTTTTGAGTGGTGAGGAAATTCAGTGCTTGGTCCCTGACTACTAGGAATTGCTGCTGCAGAACAAAGAAATAACAAGGGCACTTATCAAATTAAAGAATTCATTTAAATGCAGGCAGCTGTGATTCAGTAAGTGTCATCAATACAGTAAAAGCTACACACACATGCCTTGGATCCATTGCCCTTGGCAGTTCATGTAATCTCTGCAGTTACTATGCAGCACTGTAAGTGAATGGTGATGAGAGCTCTGTGGCTATGAAGTATATTCAGAGGTACATTTCTGTAGTGTACAGACTTTGTTGCTGTGCAGATGCTTCTCTGCTTTTCTCTTTTTTCATACCCTAAAAATATCTGTCTCGGTGTATTGGAAGTGGTAGATAACAATCTTTCTTGGCTCAGCAGTTTAATCTTTCCAGAGGAAAAGAAACCACCCAATTATACACACTCATAAATTAACTTGACAGCCCACATAGTGGAACTGCCATGCTTTCCAGAACTGTTTAAATTGTTCATGAGTTCTGAGTCCCTGCGAGCAGAGGCCAGAAAGGAACATTACAAGCCCCTAAGGAAACTGTGTTCCTTCTTTATTTTTCAGGCTTGCTGTCAGCACGCTTGGTGGAGGCGATAGTTATGCACTTCTCTTTCCTGGTGGAGTCATTATGCTAAAGAAGCCTCCTGTGCTCTCTCATATAAACATATTCTTAGTAAGGTGGCTGGGATCACTGCTGGCCCATTCATCACATTCACAAGCACACATACTCCAAAAAAA
>JACDJE010000442.1:741995-823518 GCA_016647715.1 Pavo muticus | reverse complement strand
AAAAAAAAAAGAAGCTGGCTATGCAGATTTGAAGTCTGCTGAAGTTTACAGCTAAGAACAGGATATTTCTCCACATTTTTTTCTCTCAGCTGTCTTATTCCCTGACGTCTGAATTGTAGGAGAAAGACTGGGGTAAATTAGGGCCGTGTGTTACTCCCACAAATACAGAATATAATATTTAGTGTCTGATGAAAGCCTGCAAAAGAATGAAGGACAGTGGGCATCTTGTCCAGCTCAGGCTGCCTATTGTTTTTCCTATTGTTCTGAAAGGATGAATGTAAGCAGATGCAGTCTGCCAGTTCTGTTTCCAGAGGATGTATGGATAAATATTATGGTTCTCTCGTTGGTCATGCTATTGTAGCTATCTTACTGGAGAACCTTTGGGAGAGACATGCATTGAAGAATTCAGATGTACGTATGTAGAAAAGTCCTGTTAATATTTTTGTGAATGGGCTATTTTCTCTGAATGTATCCGGCTGTAGGCAGTCTTATGTAGTTTGCACAGAGCAGTTCCCTGTATCAGAAGGCTGTGCACTGTTGCTCAATGTGACACCACAGATAAGATGCTCTGCTCCTAACTGAGTCCAGCAGCACTTCACCTTCTGTGAGCTGGGGCAGTGCCTCAGCATGAGCTTAGTGATGGCTGATATCAGGGCATGCTCTCAGGGTGTGAAAACACCTTTCTGTTTGCACAGGAAAGCTCCATCACATAACATGCAGTCACTGTACAGTTTTAGACCATGTAGCTCTCCTGACTCTGTGGCCAGCAAGATGCTAGTTCAATGTCCTGTGTGGGTTCACTGAGCTGGCTGCATTTCTGAAAGGCCGATGACAGAGCTCATTCATCGAGGCTTCAACATGAGCATAGCCCCCATTGCTTTCCCTTATGCAGTATCCAAACAGTCATTCGTTCTTCACAGTGCAGAGTAATCAGATCACTTTTATTCCCAGCACTACTTAAATATTTTGAAATGCATCTTCTTAAAATGCCTAAGACACTTATTCAGATCCTGTAAGCTATTTATCATATAGCGTTTCTGACTTCACATTAGCCTGCTTTGTCACAGAATCACAGTGAGAGATGGCCACTGTTTGATGTGATGTTCCTAAGTCAATCGATGCACTCAATCAAAGGGGGAAGGAAGTTCATTTTTTTCTCATTTTATGGATAAAGAGCTAGAAACTTGAGATGGTCTACATTTTTAGGCTGATCTTATCCGATAATCCTTTCATTTAGCCAGGGTGTGAACTGCGGTGTTGGAAACCAGTGCAGTGTCAGTTAATTTTTCCCATTCTTTAATAAACTTTTGCTGCCTTTTGTTTTTTTTTCTGTCTTCCTCTACTCATATGACACCTCTTTAGAAACTTAATAAGAATTATGCAAATTGTTCCTTTTGTTTCTGCATTGAAAATCTCTTCCTACAGATTAATTCTTAAAGAATGCTCAAAATCAAAATTTGCAATATTAATTGCTACCATCAAGACCAGAAGGTTTTGGAACCCAGTTCCTCGAATGTTGGAGGGCTGTAGTCTATGCATGTTGAAGTCTGTTGCTAATACTTTTTGGATATCAGTGCTCATACTCAGCGTGTTGAGTAAAAGGGTGGTGCTGTTACATCATGTTAGCAGATTTTGGAAATCTTGCAACCTTGTGAAAAAGAAGAAAAAGGTACATGGGTAGATTTGTAGATGTGTCTGTAATTAGAAAATAACGCATTTTTCTCTGCTTCCTGGGTAGTGCTTATGCTGCTCTGTAATTTTCACAATGTGAGCTGTAGAATTAAGAATTTAGCTTGAATCACAGAATCACCAAGGCTGGAAAAGACCTACAAGATCATCCAGTCCAACCATCCACCTATCACCAGTAGTTCTTACTAAACCATGTCCCTCAACACAGCGTCCAAATGCTTGAACACCTTGAACACTTCCAGGGTTAGTGACTCCACCACCTCCCTATGCAGCCCATTCCAGTGCCTGACCACTCTTTCAGAGCAGTAGTATTTCCTAATGTTCAGCCTGAATCTCTCCTGGTGCAGCTTGAAGCCATTCCCTCTGGCCCTACCACTAGTGACACGAGAGAAGAGGCCGACCCCCAGCTCACTACAACCTCCCTTCAGGTAGTTATAGAGAGCAGTAAGGTCTCCCCTGAGACTCCTCTTTTCCAGACTGAAACCCATTGTGTTACCTTTACAAGTTCATCTAGAACACTTTGAGGTACTGTTGTTTCCATACCAGTGATGGTTCTGAATCATAATGATATAAAATTAATTTCAGCCATTGTACTGTTAATTTGCCTATCAGCTCAGTTTCTGAATGCATCTTCTCTATCCTCAGCCAGCTCCAAGCCAGCGACACAGGCTCTGCTGCTGGAACCCAGCTACTTATAGGACTCAACAAGGGAGTACACCTGCTGCAGATTTTGAGACCTGCATCCTCAATACTGCAGGAAGCTGAGAAACCAATAAGACATTTGGAAATGTTCCTCAGTAATTTTTTTATTTTAACAAATGCAAGTGAAGAACGCTTCACTAGTGGTTGGCAACCCTGGCCACGGCAGGTGAGTTGGAACTGGGTGATGTTTAAGATCTCTTCAAACCCAATGCATTCTATGATTCTATGACACAATCCTGTGAACTCATGGGAATATATGTTGTGAGCTTATGAATGAGCTTGAGAGAGCTTGGTGCGATGCTGTGGAACATAGTTTGTAAGACGAAGAGTAAACAGCGCTGAATTTCGAACGTGTTTCTATTTTTATTTATTTGTGTGCTAAAATGACCATAGTAGATGTATTTAATGCATCCCTCTCTTGATAAGAGTACTGCTGCAGGGAGTCTGAGGAACTTACCACAAGGAGGGCTGCAAGCAGGATCTGAAATGTTTTTGTTTGGAACCTAAGTGATGCCTGAAGTAAAACTGCACTGTGTTAAAGTAACAATAATTGGCTCCTTCTGGCTTTCCCCAGTAAAAGAAATTGAATTTCAATTGACGTTGAGTGGGAATAGTTGTGGAGCAGCAATTGTAATTGCTGTGACATTGTGTATTTTTCTACCAGGCGGTGCACAGAAGCCAAGAAAATGTGTTGTCGTAAATTAGAGTATGATCAAAGGATGCATTTTGGAGGGGGAGGACAGCATATATGATGACTATCATATGCTCAGTAGCAGCGCTAAGCTGAATGGTTTTGTTTGGTCTGCTTGTATGCACTAGAAACAATACAGGAGTATACTGTTCTATTAGATACAGCACTGCATGGATGAAGCTTCCTTTCTGCAGCATAATAGCAGCATCCCCTACAGTAAATCAAATGTTGATTTAATCATTTATTAAACCTGAAGGTGGATATTTTAAAGATATTTGGAGAACTTAGGGTTATATGTTCTGTGCTGATTTTAAATGATAGAGAGCTCATTAGCCTAAGGCAAATGGTAGAAGAATCTCCATAGTCAAACTCCCAGCTGTTAGTTATCCTCACTGTTAGACAGCTTTTTCTGACCTCTAATCTAAATACCAGGAACATAATCCCATCTCATTCCCAGAAGACAAACTGAAAAATTTATTTGCTTATTCCTTGCTGAAACTTCTTCAAATATGTTTTGACTATTTAAATTTTTTTGTCTCTTTAGTCTAAGCTACAGAGCCCACAGTCTTACATACTTTCCCAATCCACTAATTTCTCCAACTGATGAGCATTTTTCTTGACTTAGTACCCCAAACTCAATGGGGCACAGTTTTAGCATTATAAAAATAGATCAGAATAGATGTTTTATGAACTTGTTATCCACCAGACCTTTTTCTACACATCTATCTCTCTATGCCTTCAGTTGACACCCTCCATCCAGACATATTATTCTTTTCTACCACTTCACAAACTTTGCACATTGTCTTGTGGAATTAAGTAGTATATTTCTAATTGTTTCTCTGATTCCTGAACACAGCTTTTTTTCCAGTGTATGTGATTTCTCTCCACCCTGACAAAATTAATCTTCAGCTTTTTTGCAGTTTTCACAGCAGCAGTATGTAGTACTACAACTTATGAAATCGGCCCTTGCAGCACTGTGTTAGACCACTGATAATGACTGTATGCAGTTCTAACAAAATATGGTTTACAGTAGTTTCATACAGTCTACTTTTCCCTAGCTTGCTTGGAAGAATCTTATAAATGTCATGAATTGTACTCAAGCTGAGATACATGACAAATTCAGACACTTCTTTATCCACAAGGCCTGTTGCCTTGTCATAGGAATAAGTTAACTAGTTTGGTGCTGAAGATTCCTTATGAATTGTTTCCTGCTAGTTATATTTTTCATCATTTTATAGATGCTTTATTATTTCTTTCAATATTTTCTGCCTTTGAAACCTTTAATTTTTTGCCTCTAGCTTTCTGAATCCTCTTTTTGTCTTTTCATGGGCAGAAAATACACTCGTGATACTCCAGTCTGCTGATCTATCTCTGAAAAAGAAAACTGCCATCACCGCTGCGTCACAAGCCTGTTCCCTGCCATGGAGCTCTGTTTTTAAAAATGTAAAGGCTGTTTTAGGCTGAGACCTTACATCTCTTTCTTACCATAGGCCACAGATATTTTATTGAAGATGCAGTTGACAATCTGCATCTGACCAAACACTTTGGCTTTCAGTGTTGTGGTGGTAACTCTCACTCTTCTACAAGAAGCAAACTCTTTTGTTTTCTGGTCTTCTTAGTACTAATGTTCAAATTGCCAGAGTGGATCAGGTCAGTTAATAGATTACTCTAGCATGCCATATCCTGTGAAGGAATAATTCACTAAAGGCAATCTTTATTTTTAGTGCCACAATGTGGTGGTTAAGTCCAGAAGCAGAGGATGTCTTCAGTAGCTCGTTTAAAATACTTATTGTCACTGCAGCTCTTAAATATTTTCATTACTTACATTTCTTTTAAAATTTCTAAGCTCTCAGAGATGTCCTTTGAGAAACCCTGGGAAGAAAAAAAAAGAAAAAAAAGAAGAGAAATAAAATAGTGACAAAGCCTTGAAATTTCTTTAGAGTTTTAGCTGTTTTCCTTATTCCTCCTGGATCACTGTAAATCAGCGGAAGAATATGTTTTCCACTTACAATGAAATCCAAGGATGAATTCAATAGAAGTACTCTTTCAGTGATGCTTTTTCCAAACTTCAACAGATGCACAGATGCACAATGTAAACATTTTTATTTCTACGTTTTCCATTTTGCATTTCTGTGCAGCTCGGAGTAAACCTTCGATCAATGTGTTCTTTGGAATGAGCTTGAAGTGCTTGTTCTATATTTTATACTGAGCTTGGGCTCCTGTCTGCCGCTGACAAACGGCTTGTTAACTTATTGTTTCTGAAGTGCAATTTGCATTTCTGTGAACTGGGGATTAAGTACTGTGTGTAGATTAGGAATAATTTATGTCTAATTAATATTAGAGTTTTTTTTCCTCTCCTGCTTCAGATTTTGTTTTGCATGAGAACATCACAGTACTCCCTGGTGATGACAAAGGAGAGCATTTCTCAAGTGCAAAACATGAAACCATTAAATTGGAAGCAGTTCTTGTTTTAACCTCTTGCTTACTGACCAGTAAATTAGTTTTGACCAAGTAATATCCTCTCTGGAGCTTTGAACATAGTTGGATGCTACATTTTGTTGATCTAAATGGGTGTGCTGCCAAGACTATTTGAAGTAGTTTATCCTCACATTGGCATAGTGAACATTTAGATCCATGTAATTTGTACTGCTAAAATTCTTTTATCCAATTTGTTAATAACAATCTCAGCTGAAATGTAGTCTGTGAGAACTGTGTAATATGCTGTTTTAAATGAAAACCTTATCCTTGCAAACAATTTGTTTTTTCCTTACCTTTAATCATACATATAAAGAGACGGAACTGTATGATAATAGGACCATTTTCAATTTCTAAATATTCAATTATGCCTTTCTTCATTGTTTGGCTGCTTTGCAGCTGTAGGCAGAGATAAACCTTTGTGTTGGGAATGGTTAATTCAGGTTGGTGATCTTTATTGGGTGGGCTGACAGAATTGCTTTGCTGTAAATAATTTCAATCACTTTAATGGCAACTTTGCAATCAGGAGGAAGCCAAGAACAAATAACATGCATTTGATGGCATAGATCTTCCCTGAAATAAATGTACTTTCTCCTCTTCATTAAGGAAGAAATGGATTATAAAGTGAGTTAATGAAGAAGACCTTCCTGCAGTCTGAGTCTACTTTGCTGGAAAGCTCTACCATTTCAGTGAGATGTTAAACCTAGTTCACTTCTGCCCATCAGTAGCATCTGTGTACATAATCTCTCTGTTCTCATAAGACCTTTTTTTCCCATTAAATGGCCTTCTAGTATCCAGACAATGCAAATTGTTTATGAGTATCATCGGTAAAATCCAACTTGTGAAAATAATCCTCCTGATGTGAGCGGGAAAAGAACCAGCACTGCACAAACATTTTTCATTGATGCAAAATTCAATGACTATGAGAGCTATGCTCATGAAGCTCCAGCAGTTCAAAGTCTCTCTCAGTTGCTTTGTTCATTATTAAGTAGCAAACTAGAAGTTGTAGCACAAAAGAGAATCCATGTGTGATGTTGCTGAGTACCATGAGGAAGAAGGTGCATATCTGCTATTTCTGTCTCCTCTGCAAATCTGAGCTGAATGAGGAAATGAGAACAGTGTCTATCCTGTGACAGTCATAAGAGCTTAAAAAGTAGGTTTTTACCAGCCAGGCTGTGTCATAGGAGATTTTTTTAGAGCCCTGCTGTGTCAGCGAGCTATCCCTAGGCAAAAGGAAGAGTATGCTGTGGACTGGAAATAGCTTTGTGCAAAAGCTCCACAGAAATAAAACAAGATAGCAATATTTAATAAAAGAGAAAAAGATACTGCCCTATAGAACATTGGAATTTGTGTATGCTTTGGGGGCCATCTCTTAGGAAAATTCTGAATTCCTGTGTATCTTCAGTGTGTGCTGCAGACTTCAGCCATCCTCTTTTCCACCTGCATTTCTATAAGCTTTATCAGAGGAAGGGTCCTATTTTCCGACGTAATGAGAAGTCAGCACTACTTTGCTGTATTGCAGCTGCTCTTAGGGGGGCAGCTGGCTTAATTCTGTGGTTGAAGTACACTGAAGTGCTTTGAATGGCTGAAAACACAGGATGATTTTCTGTCATCATTAAAAAGAGCTGCCTATTGCCTTATGGACGATCTTAAGAACATTATCTGCTCAAAGACCTACCCAAGGAATGCAGTCTTATTGGAACTAACAACTTTTATATGATCTTTCCTGTCTAATATGAAAGGGTTTCTTTTAAAGATGTACAGTGAGATTTGCCCTAAGCAAGCAAGTCTTTCCAGGATTAATAGAACCTCAGAAACATAATGACATTCATATCTAGAAATGAAGTTGTCTTTAGCCCAAAGTTTTTTGACCCAAACATAGATATTTTCTGTTAGAGGGCTTTGTTGTAGACTCTAATTTCTGACTCTTGGTGAATTACCCTCAAAGACAAGCTGCTGATGAGTCGTACAACTGTGATCTGTAAATGTGCCCAGTGTTTTGCAGCAGAGTTTACTGCAAATTGATAAATAAATAAGCCATAAATGCAGCTGGGCCAAGCTAAAATGCTGCTCTAGCAGGCAGCATTTGTGTTAGATCACAGCACAGGGATGCTTAATTTGTTTAAGGATCCTCTTCCTGTGACATACCATCTCTTTTTATTATGGTGTACTGCTCTATGTTAGATTATAAAAAGCTCGATGTCAGAGTGGAATGCTTCACTCAGTTGAGGAAAACATAGATTTTCTTTATTACCTAGTATATTCTGTTTACCTCATTTCTGTTTAAAAATATGAGCTGCATAATGTTCTAGGTGAACTGAGTATGATTTACCAATGCTTTAAAACAGAACAAAAATAAAATGCAAATTCTTTCTTTCTTAAGTAACATCTTGTGTTGATTGAGTACAAAGCATATTAAGAACATGGACAATAGGGTAGACTGTACCCTCAGCAAGTTTGCAAATAGCATAAAACTGGAGGGAATGGCTGACTCATTAGGTGGGCGCACAGCTGTGCAGAGTGGCTGTGGCAGACTGGAGAGGTGAGCTGACAAAAATATCATGAAGTTCAACAAGGAGAAGTGCAGAGTCCTGCGCCTGAGAAGGAACAGCTCCAGGTACCAGAACATGTGAGAACTGCCTAACTATTGCTGAGCTTGGCAGAATCACTGAATCACAGGGGCTGGAGATCATGCAGTCCAACTCCTCTGCTAAAGCAGGTTCTCTACAGTAGGTTATGCAGGAAAGTGTCCAGGCAGGTTTTGACTATCTACAGAGAAGTAGACTCCACAGCCTCTGTGTTCAGCTTGTTTCAGTGCTCTGTCACCCTCATAGCAAAGACATTTTTCTTCACGTGTTGATAGAAGCTCTTGTGGTCCAATTTGTGCTCATTTCTCCTTGTCCTGTTGTTGATCAACACCAAAAAGAGCCTGGCCCTATCCTTTCTACACCCACCTTTCAGGTATTTTTAAATGTTGAGACAATCCCCTCTCAGCATTCTCTTCTCAAGGCAGAACAGCCCCAGGTCTCTCAGCCTTTCCTCATAAGCGAGATACTCCAGGCCCCTAATCATTGTGACCCTCCATTGGACTGTCTTCAGCAGTTTCTTGCCTTTTGTGAAAAGAGGAGCGCAGAAATAGACTCAGTACTTCACATGTGGCCTCACCAGGGCAGAGCAGAGCAAGAGATCACCTCCCTCAACCTGCTGGCCATCTTAATCTGACAAACCTGTTTTGCACCCTTTCTGGAAAACTAATAATTAGGGCCCTATCAGGCCTAGAGATGTTTTAACTATGTCATGCATGTATGCTTGATTTCCTTCAATGTAAATCACATGCAACAGGTATAAGACAGAACTCCAGAACTCCAGAAAGGAATTTCTTCATCATGTGCTTTTTTCCAGCCACTCTGGGAACCATCAATGCATCCATCAGCTCAAAAGGAAATTCTTTATTTCACTTTCTGTACCTCCAAAACCATTCATAGAGCAAAAGCAAATTCTACTGTGTAATAAGGTTAGTAGTAGTGTTTCAACAAATATAGACTTAAATGCCTTCCTGTCCAGCAGCTCTTACAAGCTCCTTGAAGTCAGAATACAACAAGGCACCCAGTGCAGCACTTCTCCAACAGGTCTCTTTGATGTCAGATTGATCTTTTGTCTCCATGTAGTCTACAAAGACCTGTGCTGCTTTGAAATAATTCTGAAGTGCACATGGAAAGGCGAAGAACCTTGAGAACAGGTTTTTCCTTACTTTAAATACACATTCAAAAATGTGTTGTCAGTATTTGTCTCATTTAAAGTTCAAAGGATAGATCTAGTCTCTGTACATTTTTTTTTTCTAGTAAAAATACAGATAAGCCAATAAGTCCAGATGCTTTTAAAGCAGAATGTTAAAAACTTAAAATGCCACTGACACTTTACAGTTGATCGATTGAAAACTGGTGTTTCGCCAACCTTCTAAATGGTTTTGTATCTATGTTAATCAATACATTACCATTACGGTAAACTTGATTAGTTCTTTTTTTGTACTTCTTGTAAAATGCCCATTTTTACAAACTGCTGAAAATGTAGGGAGATTTGGAGAGCAATCTATTTGCTCAGCACAGAGGTGAGACATTGTTATGCCTTCTTTCCCTGCTGCATCTTACGCTGCCTAGAAACTGTACCAATGGAAACAGAGCCGATTTTATGTTTCCAGTGAACTGCAAAGGTTCTGAATTTTCAGATGTAGAATTCTGTTGTTATTTGTTGCTTTAATATGTAGCGGGGTGGCCATCAGGAGATGGGATATTCACACTGTTCATTGTACCGATGGTTTGGGAAAAAGAGAGAGTGTATTGTAGATCTAGCTGCAGGTATTAAAGATGCTATCACCTTTTCAACACATTGTTCCATTTTAGCTGGGAATTAGCAGCCAGACAGCTGGGATGACACAACATATCTGCCCACTACCACTGAAATTAATTGAGGTAACCTCTCCTACAGTAACCAAAATGATACTGCCAATTACAGTGTGTTACTTGTGGGGTTGAACATTTCAAACAACTTGCCAGATCCACAGGAATGCCTCAGCCTATCCCTGCAGGGCTACTGAGGTCTGACTGACTGAAAGCAGAGGTTGCTGACAAAGAACAAAAAGTGCTTGATTCAACATGTCAGTCTATATTGATCCTACTTACACACAGTCGCATAACAATTGAATCACTAATCATCAAACTGTATGACTTGTATGTGGTAAATTTTGTCTTTTATATTGGCATTGATATAAGCTGTGCTCACAGCCATGTAAACATTACCAGGAGTAATCCCATAGATTTGAAGAGAATGAGATAATCACTATAAAAATGAAGTCTTTAACTCATGTGCTGGATCTATTTTGTTCTACATTTGTCTGTATAACTAAATGGTAACAGTTTGCCTTTATTAACCCAGGTGGAGGAGAATACAGAAGGCTTTTTGAGCTGCTTCTGCCAAAGAAGATATGTGAATAGCTAGTTGATGTGAACTTACAGAGTATGTGGCTGGAATAAAAGCATCTGTTTAGAAACACTCGTGAGAGGGAAAAAACTCCAGATTATTTGTGCTGTCCTGCAGATTGAAAGTGCCCCTCTTTTATTTTGGCAGTCATCTTTGTGTGTTCACAAAAGATAACATAAAAGAAGTTGAAACATTTAAAAATTTTATTTCTTGATCGCAACTTCTTCAGAAACCTTTATATTCTCTTTGAATTTTGAAGCCATTCTGATTCATATCTGAACTAATTTCAGTTCCGGTTTTATTTAGGGAAAGTGATTGAAGTGCAAGTCACCACAGGCCACTCTCACTATTGCAGTAGGTACATAGCATGACTCTTCACCTGGGAAAGACTTTAAAAATAAGAGCCATCTGTTTTCTCTGCTTCTATAGAGCATGTGGTAGATCTCTCACAGTGTCATCAGCACAATATTTCATTTGTTCATTTTCTCTCAATAATTTTACAATTGGAGCTAAAAATTCTCCTACTGTTTGGTAGTTGGACTACCTGCTTGAGCTTTCTCATTTTGCGACCTGTTTAATATCTGACAGAAAGCAAGCAAACAAGCCCAACAAAAACAACTAAACATTTTGGAAGACAGAAGAAAATCTGACTCCACTGGCATTCCACCTGTGAGAGAAAGTGTTTTGTGCTGGGTTAAAGTAGATGTTGAAGTCTCAGTATTGTTACTTCCTCCACCCCACACAGAAATCAGTGATTGTTGTAATATCCCATAGTATGAATACCATAGTAGCATGGAAGGGGTAGGTGGAATTTGATGCGTTAAATGCTGTAGAATATAACAAACTGAAAATCCCACCTTTGAGGCAGTTGTGCAAATTTAAGAAGTGAATTAGATACACAAATGGAGTAGAGTTGGTGTCCCACAGTAAGAAAAGGATACGGAGAAGAAGATGGAATGAAAGATGTGTAACATTAATAAGGAGTCTTCCCTAGTCAATAAAAGCAGACAGTCATGTACCTGAAGAGTCTTAAAGAGGAATTTAGGAGAAGTATTTAATGTAATTTCTTGCTAGAAAACTACACTAGGAGACTGCCTGCCAGGAAAGTAAAAATTACCATTCATTAGTCAAAATTAATACATTTTCTATACATCTTTAAATGGCAGGCAATTGCTGTATTCTCATCTGAATTATACGTAGGGGAACGATGAATTAACTGACCTAGATAAAATACAAACTCACTATGGATTCCTATTAACCCTTAACTTAGAGATATAAATTAGGTTAATGTGCTGAAATTTCACATAATGTTCTGTTTATGGATGATACTTCATTAGCTTTAGAATTCTTTCCTTTAAACAAGATCACAGATTTCCAAGACAAAGGAAATGATTGTAAACAAAATGAAATCCACACTGGAACCATAATCCATGTTTATGCTCAATCTACTTTTCCTGTGCCTCTAAAATAAGGCTGCAAATGTATACATACTAATCTGGCCTCTCTTTAATGTGGATATCTGGGACAAGACTGTTGTGTTGTGTCACTGTTGTTCTGATAAGAATCCTGCTACTGTTCCCATGCTCACAGAGCCTACACTTTTCTTATGTGTTTGTAGGTAACTTTAGCTGTATTACCTCACAATAATTGGGCATATTACCTTTGTAGTGCAGTAAAATGTTTACAAAAGAGATTCACATGTTGGAAGTCATGTGATAAATTTTATTTCCAGTCTGCATTGGTAATTTTGCCCATTGCTGTCAAGTTTCTATTCTGGCCTTGGAGAATGGCTGGATATAGATGTGTGGAGTTCAATTCATGCTCAACAGAATAACAACAAATTTAGGCATACAATAATATTGATATCCTAGCAGATGGATGGGAAAAAGAAAAATAGATTTCACTGGGAAAACGTTCTGCATCAGAGGGTGGTGAGCATGGAACATCTTCCCAGGGCGATGGACATGGCCCCAGCTGCCAGAGCTCAAGGAATGTTTGGACACCGCTCACAGACACAGGGTTTGATATTGGTTGGTCATGTGTGGAGCCAGGAGTTGAACTCATGACTCCTTGTAGGTTCCTTCCAACTTGGGTTATTCTACAGTTTTATGACTTCTCTGTTCTGCTTTCTTGGCTGGCATTGAATAGGTCTGCTCTTAACGATGTACAGGACAAAAAGGATCATCTGCATCTTAAATAGTTTTATAATATACCTGTGACAGAAACAAGACTGCAAAGGAGAATCTGAAGCCACATTCAGAAATGACAGCATGCAGAAGATGCTGCAAATCTTTCTGCCAAATCACTCATAAAATACATTAAACCATGTGTCTTCTTGGTATGTAGCTCTGTTGGAAAGTTACAAGGTTAGAGCTGTTTGCTCAAAAGTCTGATATATAATTTCGTATACATTTACTGTGCTGGGTTTTTCATTTTCTCCTTAATTGCTGCTGTTCCACCTACACAAGCAATGAACAACTCAGATTTTAAAATAACATAAAAATATTTATTGTAGAAGTGAATACATTTTTCTTTTAAGCATCAGCCTGAGTGTGGAATGTACCTTTATTGGAATGGCACAGCAGTGAAATTTCCAAAACGAATATTACTATATTTTCCTTCTTTTTTTTCTTTCTGTATGAAAGTCTGAAAAGCTATCATTTTGTAGATGAGTTTTAGCAGCTGGTTAGTGGTTTAGGCAAACAGTGGTGCAGGGGCTTATTGTCAATGATGTGGACAGAATGGGCTGTGATGATTATGGCTGAGATGGAGTTAATTTTTCTCACAGCAGCTGGTACGACTGTGTTCTGCAGTTAGAGAAGAGTGTTGATAACACAATCAGTGTTTTAGGTGCTGCAGAGCAGGGGTTACATTATGCCAAGGACATTTCAGCTTCTCATGCTGTCCTGCCAGTGGATGCCGTGGGAGGGCACAAGGAGCTGGGAGGGAACAAAGCCAGAACAGCTGATCCAAACTGGCCAAAGTGATGTCCCATACCATGCAGCATTGTGTTGATTAAAAAAAATAGGAGGAGTTAGCTGAGGCAGGGGCTTTCTGCTTATTGGGAACTGGCTGGGAATCAGTTGGAGATTGGGGAACAATTGCATCGTGCGTCAACTCATTGGATGATTGGACCTCTACCAGCCTGAAATCCGTAGTGACATCACAATGAGTGGAACTGGAAGAATTTTCAGGAAAATGTGTTTTGGCTATGACGATGATGATGATTTTCCTTTCCTTTCAAATTATATTAAACTCTTTATCTCAACCCAATTTCCAGTTGAATTTCCAATTGAGAGAGTTGCCAGTTCTCTCCCCCATCTCACTGGTGGGGCGTGGCAGAGGGAGGGTGAATGGACTGTGGTGTTTAGCTGTCTGCTGGGTTAAACCACAGCATTGGCTCACTGAATTGTTCACATATCACAGGGTTTTAGGTCATGCAAAGTGAGCAGGTAGCAGTTGTCAGCAAGACCGTAAGAACACACTGCGTATGTGACATTTTGTGTAAGAGCAAAGATACAATGTGCCTCTTTCTCAAACCACACAGCTTGTTTAGCGTTTTTAGGGAATGTGACTGGAGTCTGAGCCTGGCTGCTTCCACATGAAGCTGTCCAAAAGGAGGAATAAGTCATATAAGCATTCATATAATATACTATGAGCACAGCAGCTAGGATATAATACTTTTTTTTCACGTGAAAGAAAACTGTCACTAGTCCTGTGCACATTGTTGAAGAAATAGGAAAATAAGAAAAGGAAATTCAACATATCTGAACACCGTGTTAGATAGCTCTGGAGATGTAGAGGAGGTAATGAGGTAAAGGACTTTATAACTACTTCATGTTCACATACAACTGCAAGGGACGCATCCATTGCGGTTAACACGGAGATACACATTTAGTCTAATATCTTGCATCAGGATCATAGCCATTTCATAGAACTATCAAAGACATTTTGCTGAAAGCTCTTCTTCTTCCAGTTCCTCTGATTGTGATTCCATTTGGATTCCAGGCTGATAGAAATCTTATCTCAATTTTCATTTTGGAAAGATATGAAAGAAACCTTGCAGAAGATGTAAGAGGGTTTTGTTAGATATTTGCATTGCATGACTGATAAGTGTCAATCACTTGGTTCCCAGTAGTCTTCTTTAAGGCTATGGGTATTCTAATTATTATTCATTCTCAGTCAGGAAATAATCACTAGAAGATTTTTTAGAGGTGTATATGTGACATTCTGAAATGTCAGAAAATAAGAAATCATATATTTCTTTTGCAAAGAGTAGACTTCAAAACTGGTTCCCAAATGCTTTTGGCAATCTGAAGTGTTAGTTGATCTTTGTGAAATTTTGCCAACTGAGGTTGCATGATGGCAAAATTAATAACCTAAAGTAATTACAGCTAACTTACAATATCTGTAAAATATTTTGAGAGGTTTGTTGTATGCCAGAGGTTCACATTCCGGACATTGGGAAGAGGCTACCACATATCATAAAGCCAGAGAACTAATGTCTGCTGCTGCTCTCTCAACCTGGGTCACAGGAGGCTGCAACTAGGAAATTAAAAAGCATTAGAAGAGATTTATATCTTTTGGGAAGATTTTGAAAGGATCAGGAGCACAGGTAGTGTTCTTCTGGTTGGAGACTGGGACCCAGGCAGAAGGAGGGAGGAGGGCAGACCAGTTGAATGAATGGCTGCATGAATGGTGTCACAATCAGGGTATGGAGCACTGTGATCTTCCACATACTTTGGAGAGACCAGGCGTGTTGATGTTGGATGAGATGCACCTGACCAGATGGGGAAAGAGAGTTTTGAGCAGCAAGCTGGCTGGACTGATTATCAGAGCCTTAAACTAGATTTGATTGGGAAAGGGGATGGAGTTTGATATGACAGAGAAGATCTGGGGAACACTGCCACTTTAGGAAGCAGCAGGTGAAAAACTCAGATTTGTCCCAAAGGAATTAGAGAGGGCTCCTTTAAGAAGGTAATGTTGCCCTTAGTACAACTGATGTCCCAGTGCACAAAGCGTGGGAAATAAGCAGGAGGGATTGTAAACCACAATGCAATTAGAAAACTACGACCTAATTGCTGTCACAGAAATGTGGTGAGACAAAATATGGACTGCCGTGATTGAGGGCTAAAAGCTTTTTAGAATATATGCAGGGGAAAAAGGTCAGGGGAGTTGCCCTCTATGTCAAGAAGTGGGTATAGTGCAAAAAGCTGCCTCTGAGAAACAGCCATAAATGAGTTGAGGGTTTATGGTTAAAAATTAAGGGATAGACCAGTATAGGACATCTAGTGGTAGAGGTCTACTACAGGCCACTTGATCAAGGGGAGCCTGTGGAAAAGACCTTGCTTCAACTGCAGGAAGTGTCATGCATGCAAGCTTTCATCTTGATGGGGGATTTCAACCAACTGGGTGTCTGCTGGGAAAGCAATAGCAGGCTTCAAGTAATCCTGAAGACTCCTGAATTGCATTGAGGATAACTTCATGGTCCAGGAATTAGGCAAACGAACGATTGGAGGAGCATTTCTGGACCTAGATCTTACCAACACAGAGGAGCTCATTTAAGAGTTTAAGACTGCAGACATTCTGGTATGTAGTGATCATGCCTTGGCAGAGTTTGTGATCTTGAAGAAGATGGGTCTGGCAAAAAACAAGGACAGGTCCCTGGACCTTCAGGTGAGTGATCGTTGGGCTGTTTAAGGAATTACTGGATGGGATCCTCTGGGAAACTGTCCTTGTGGACAAAAGAGAGAACAGAGCTGGCAGCAATTTAAGGATTCCTTTGTAAGAGCAGAAGAGCTCTCTTGAAAGCTGTGCTAAAGCACATGAGGAATGAGAAGCTGATCTGAGGTAACCAGAGTGGCTTCAACAAGGGCAGATTGTGCCTGACCAATCTGGTGGCCTTCTTTGATTGACTGACAGCATCAGCAGACAACTGATGTAATCTATCTGGACTTCTATAAGGCCTTTGATATGGTCCCACACCACATCCTTATTTCTAAATTGGAGAGATGTGATTTTGAAGGGGAGTCTATTCAGTGGATAAGGAATTGTTTGGATGGTCACAGCCAGTGGGTTGTGGTCAATGGTTCTATGTCCAGGCAGAGGCCACTGTTGAATGCTGTCCCCCAGGGGTCCATCTTCAGACTGGCACTCTTTAACATATTTATCACTGACCTGGATGGTGGGATTGCATGCACCCTCAGCAGGTTTGCTGATGTTACTAAGCTTAGGGGTGCAGCTGAAACTACAGAAGGAAACGATGCCATCCAAAGGGATCTGGCTTGCAATGTGGTCCCACATGAAGCTAACAAAGGGCCAAAAGGATGATCAGAGGGCTGGAGCACCTCTCCTATGAAGACAGGCTGAGGGAGCTGGGTTTGTTCAGCCCGGAGAAGTGAACAGTGTGTGGAGACCTCAGTATGGCCTTTTGGTACATGATGGGATATTGTAAACAAGGTGGAGAACGACTTTACATGATCTGCTAATGACAGGACGAGGGGGATTGATTTTAAACCAAATGAAGGGAAATTTAGATTAGATATTAAGTGAGGCACAGGCACAGGCACAGGCTGCTCAGAGAAGCTGTGGATGCCCCATCCCCGGAGGCATTCTAAGTCAGGTTGGATGGGATCTTGGGTAGCCTGATCTTGTGGGTTGCAACCCTGTCCATGGCAGGGGATTGGAACTGGATGATTTTTTTGATCCATTCCAACCCAAGGCAATCTATAATTCTATGATTCTATGAATAAAGTATTAATATTATTGTGTGAAAGAACTGATGAGAATAGCAATTAAATGACATTTGTGATATGGTTTGACATGGTACAAAAGATGCTATATACAGCATGTGCCAAATATAATGATTATCATCAACATATCCTTCTGATGCTAATTAGATAATTGAAGGGCAAGCCCTTGAATGATACTGCACAGATATTCATTGCTGAATCTTTTAAAATTTTCATTTTTTTATTAGCATACTAAATGAATTAAAGGAACAGCTAAGTACTGCATTTTCTTTCTTGCTGAGATTTATTTCTCTAACTTAATTGTTCTGAAGCCTGCCTTGATATAGGTTTTGCTTTGATTTAGCTCTAAATTACTTGCTTTTAAGGAGCATGGGTGTTACCCATGAACAGAAATAGTGATTGATGATCCTTGCTTATTGTAGATCGCCCCAGAACTCAAAAGCATAAAAGTAGGTAATGTTTGTATGTTTGCTGTAGTTTTCATGTGGGGACATGTTTACTGGCTCTACAGTATTTCACAACTATTTTTTTGTGATAAATTGAGAGAAAACAAACAGACAAAAAAAAAAAACAAAAAAAAAACCCTGAAGCAACTAATCACAAAGAAGCTTTCAAAAGTCTAACAGCCTAACACATTAATACTACATATTGCACAGAGAATCAGAATTTTCTGTCATCTGTCTCCACACCTGTTACTCATGCAACCTGTGGATTCTCCATCTCTGGAGGCATTCAAGGCCAGGGTGGATAAGGCCCTGGGTGGCCTGATCTCATGGTTGGCAACCCAGTCCACAGCAGGGCTTAGAACTCTATGATCTTTAAAGTCCCTTGCAACCTGGATTTCAGTCATTTCACATGTACTTACAACTTACATTCAATTCCCTTGTATTTCCTTATTTACTCTATAGAAGTTCCATATTTGGACCCATGGAAACTGAAGAAGGTGTGCCTATTCTTGGGTTCTAGTTGTATCTACCCAAAGGCACTGGCAATACAAGACATTTTCTCTTCATGAGATACCACAGTTGTGCATTTAATCTGTTTCTGTTGTGCTGAACTACTTGTTATTATATACATAGCTGGTGTAATCTATCTTGCTTCTTGACTACATTTTAGCATTAATTCAAAAAAGTCTAGGGTGTTGATGCTAATTTTAAAGTTCAACACAAAACTTCCATTTCCAAAATATCCTGCTTAGTCAGGCAGTTTCTCAAGTAGTCTTACTGATCTGTGGCTACAAAACCTTATATTTTAAATTGTAAACTACATTTTCAGGTATATTCCTGTCATTCCAGAAAGTCATTTTTCCATCTATTAGTGGCTGTTCTACCACCATTTGCTTTGACAGCGCCCAGTCCCTCTAAACAGCTAGGTGATTGGACAGAACTAATAAAGACTGATCTTTAATATACTATCAGCATTAATTTTATTTTTTTGGGGGGGGGTAAAATTAAACCAAAGCAAGACAATTTTTTTTTTTTCAGAGACACGAGAACGTTTCAGAAGGATCGACAGACACTGATTTCATTTGTCTAAGTAGATAAATCATCCATGTTGAACTTGTCTCCACCAGCATGACAGTGCTTATCCGTGATTTAATTTGCAATTTTTCTTTCCTTTTTTTTCTTCCCTGAAGACCTAGGGTTTAAATAGAGGAAGTCTGAAGGTTATAGAGTGTCATGCATTTTAATCAGTACATCTCTAGAAAGCCAGAATATAAATATTTCCCACAACAGACAATTTTTTTGTCTCCCTTTGCTTCATTAATCTACATTGACTTGTGGTGACATTGAGATATTGGAGAAGGAAATGATCTTTTATGAGAGAACAGAGTAAAGAGATTATTTTATTTGATTTCTTTTCTAGGGAACTGGGTTTGGTAGGGAAGTTTAATATAGTCATTTAAAATCAAGCAGCAATGAAACCATACTGTAATACCTGATAATGCTTCTATGCAGTAGATCACAAAAGTTAGCCGTGCTCAGGCACCCAGAATGTTTCAAAGCATACTGACATAAGAATGAATTTTACTATTTTGGCTGGTCTTTGAGGCTGATCCTTATTTTTTCTGCTTCATGCCAGGAAATATATATTTTTATATAACTGAGAAGTATTTTATGTTTGATTTATCCATTCAGTGCATCTTTAGCGAAAGAATCGTTTGTTCTTCAGAGTCTGGAAATGGACTGGATAGAAGTGAATTAATAATTGTACACTTTTTCTTGCCTGTCAAAATATGGTAGACAACACAGGTGGCGGTGCTCTGTGCCATCATCCTTTACATGTTCGTAGAGCAATATTTACTAATTCGTATATTTAGTCACGCACTGCAGACAGTGCTCACAGAGTTTTTCTGTGTCTGTACAAAAAGTAATGTTTTACCTCTTTGGAGTCATTTAAGTATTTTTCTTTCCTAATAGACAAAATGCATCTCGGATATAGAAAAATCTGCACAAATAATTCAAACAGTGCCTTTTAGTTACTCTCTTTGAATTTATCAGAAGTTCTTTCCTTGGATCTGTTTTGTTTTTTTCCCTGTGCCTTCTTCATAACCTTTGAATGGAAGGAGGGTAATACAAAACAACCCAGCCTAGATACATGCAACTGTCCCGTCAGTTTCCATGTTTTCACAGATAAAGCCAATGTACTTCATGACACTTCAGTAAATCCTGAACATTTGATAGTGCAAAATCTTGCACAGGGGGAGAACATATTTTTCACTTATAGTGAGAGAATCAGTCATATGTTTAGACACGTGAAAATTATGTAGCGATCCGCAGTTTAAAGGAGCACTTGAGGAAGAGGAAATAATTAACCAGTCTGTACTTTTGTGATGAGTTTTCTTGGCTTCATTACAATTAAAAAGGACTTTCACAATTTAATAGCTTCAGGAATCCGTTTCTCTACTAGATTGAATGTCATGGGCATTTATAGTATTGTGCTGCATATAGCAATTTGATTATTTTGGTAGGATATTAAAAACAAGGGAATAATGTTACAGTTAGTGACTATAATTATTAAATATATATTTTAAATATGTATAGATAAAAATTCTATTGTTTCATGTGCTTCAGAAATGCATGTATATTTATGGTCCATGACATCTTAATTTCACAAAAAAGAATTGGAGACCATAAGTATGTTTTAATATTCGTCCTTTTAAATTCTTGTCCGTATGAAATTAGTTCGGGCAATACATTCTTGTTTAAAGAGAAAATTTAATGAAAATTTAGACTTGACAGTAATTTTTCCATTAATTCCTCATTGACAGTGTAGGTGGAAGTCTTTTATTTAAAGTTTGATGATTCCCAAGTAGATAAAAGAGTTATCTACATTTTTTGATGGAATTACTTAACAACTTCCACTTTTTAGAAATTCGAAATTCAAAATTCAAGAATTTATTTCAATAATTAGAATGCTATTATAGCAACTTGGATGGATTTACATGGTTTCATTAGTAAAAGCAATCTTGAGTAGAATGTAAGTGAAAAAGCTGACTAGAATATAAATACACTTTCTTTTTTGTATAAAAATGGATGTTTAACTGCTTACTTTGGCCTCACTTTTATGAGCAGAATGGGCTAAAGAAATAAAAAACAAAGTAAACAGGTAGATTAATTACCACTGTATTTTATCACATTCACCATCAATATTTTTGGGTGCACCAGGTTTCAGAAACTATACAGAAGCTATACAGAAAACGATCCTGTAGTATCGTTCAAGTTTCTTAGCAATGCCAAAAAATTGTGCAAATTTATGTGTAACTCGTTACATAAAGTCTAAAATTTATTGTTTCCTATCTTTAACAAAACATTGTTTCTTAATAGTTTCAAGCTAAATTCTAATTTAAATTATTTATTATTATTAAAAATACCTTAGTAACAGCACAGCAATATCACCTTCTAAATGAGATGATTGAAAGTATTGCAGTATATCTATGACTCCCATCTATAAAATAAAAATAATACTTATGGTCAGATTTGATAAATTTCTGTGGTGCACAAGACCAAGAATTAATTGTTTTTACCATTAATGGAATTTAGACTCCCAAAACATATAAGTGACTCAGCAACACGCTAACCCACTGATTTCCATGGCCAAATTAAATTTCAAGGAAAGTCTTTTTCTGCCTCTACAATTTTTCTATTGTGGTATATTTTCCTTTGAATTCACTCTGTTCTGCACCTTAGATGAATACAAATACACTGCTTGGAAATAGTTCAAACTCCTTCTAATTGTGGTCACTCCTGTACTTTATTGCTAGTTTTGGTACAACTGTTTAGGGTGTTGAATGTGGAGTATACGTAAGCCTTCTGTCTGATACAGGAAGATCTCAACAAAGCTGAGAATTGGAAGGGAATTAGGAGATACTTACCACTCTGAATGAGAGAATGATTCTTTCTCAAGGGCTACGTTTTGTCAATCAAAAGGATATGTGTTTATAGATATAAATAATAACATTGATTTGCTGGTGTATGAAGCAATCCATACTCCACAGATGAATTGCTGAGTAGCCATTACTTCTGAAGGAGTTAACTGTGTCCATGTTGAAGGACGTGAGTTAAAACCATTCATGCCAGAGTTTGGCACCAATCATTGAGCTCAGTACATCTTCAGTAAGATAGGTAGGGGTGTTTGTTTCGCTTTATGGATTTATGGGAAACATTTAAATGACATTCGTAGTTTGAGTCACACCCAATTCAAATACAGTTTGGATTTTCTGGAAAAAATAAAAATTGCTACCAAAGCTTTCATTATTCCTAAAATTTTTTTACCCTTTAGTTATACACAGCTGGATCATGTTAATGCAAATGACTGTTCGTGCTTTGGAATAACATGAAGGATATGTACTGTTCATACCAATGTGTCAGGCTTCTTCTTTGCAGAGACACTATCCGTTACCATGAAAAATGCTGTTTCTTGATTAGGATGTCATAATTTCAGTACTATATATTCCAACATTTTAGTTCTCATAGTGAGCATTTTCAAGAGTATGAGATGTCAGCAGAGAGTTTATAACAGTGTTCACTTAATCTTCCATACGATTTGTATCTCACATAGAAAAACTGTTCCTGAACTGAATAGGATGCAAAGTCTTTCTGTGTAGAAAAAAAATGCAGTGAGAAGGTTTTTCAGGTAGAATATTAGAAAGACTTGTAATCTGCATGCTATGCTCTCTTGTTGTCACTTTGATTTTACTACAGTTGTTAATGAAAATATGCTTTATATTTTTCATTTCCTTAAAATATTTTCTTGTAGTGGCAGGTGTCAGCAAAGATATAAAAGTAAGAAATAGTTGTTGGATCTGATGGTATTGAGGTGCTAAAACTGCGTTATTTCTTATTGCCCAAGGCGTGTGTAGGTAAACTGTACAATAGGTGGTGCCTACTACCATTTACATGGAAAACATTCTCATTGTCTTTACTTCTGCAGGGAATAGAGAACCAGACTTCTGTGGAATCTTTCTGAAACATTTTACTTCAGATCCTTCAAAGCACAAATTAAAGCTCACCTGAAGATACAACTTACTTTCATTTTAGACTAGGTATTAATTATTTTCCAGTTGAGACATATTTAATGTCTAAGTTTGCAAGCATAATGTACTTTTTAGAATGTAAAATTAGCTAAGTACATTCAAGGTGTAATTTCCTGTAATAATCTTTTTTTTTTTTTTTCCTGTTTTACAATATATAGCACAGCATTCAGAGGGTTAAAAAAAAAATTGCTTATCTTTCCAGGCACATTTTGCAACAAGTCTTAAAACAACAGCAAGCAATTAACTATTTATATATTGCAGTTTCCATCAGCGTAATAGATACACAATTTGGAAGATCATTTCATTCCAGTAAGCCAATGCAACTGCATTGGGTAGAAAGAGGTATTTTTTTGCTGGTTTGATCTGCTTTTACAAATAAGTAAGTAGTTCATGGATAATGCTAGCTCAGGATTCCAGCAAAATCTGTGAATGAAGCAGGTAATCTTCTGAACATGTATGAGATGTTTATCTAGAATAATCATTTAGGTCAGATTTGCAGAGATTATACATACATTTTGAGCTTCTACCTATCACCCTGGTCATACCTGCTCCTTACAATCCATGCAAGACTGTTCCTCTCTGCTTTTAGAAAGGAAAAAGTGAAACATCTCCAGACATCTTATTTTTGGAGTTTTCAGACCACATGTGCAAAGATTTTCAGTTTTACCTAGACCTTTACGAAATTCAAAGATGCTTTCTCATTTTGCATCTACAGAGAGGAACTGTCAAGGTATAAAATCATGTTAAGCATATTTTAGGGATCAGGATATATTCTCCTTTTTCTGAAAATCTTAAGCATTTTTGGATTGTCTTCTTGTGAAACGCTAACAATGTATCTTAGCTGAAAAATATTCAGGAAGTAGTGGCATAATGGAAAGAACTGACAAATTAGAAATGTTAAACTGGAATAACAGAGGAAGGATTAGTTCAAATTGCATGAATCCAAAGCTCCAAATAATTCAGTATAAAATTACTTAAAAATCATCAGTTGTGGAAACAGTTGTAATAAAGAAGGACAGAAATTAAAGATTTCTTTACTCCACAGTTAGAAAGCTTTAGATGTCCCCAACAAGTAGCTTTTAGTGGCTGTTTTAATGTTTACTACTTGCTGTCTTCTCCTTTCTTAATATACACAGTTTGTCAGTGACTTGCAAAGTTCTTGGCTGTAGTGGTGCCTTCTTGGGTGTGCAATGAGTGCCACCAGCTAGATGAATGTCACTGGGAATAACCCATTAGTTTTAAATACAGACAGTACTGTCTATCTGCATTCAACGTTTATGATTTATTGAATGATGAAGTGAATCAGTGCATCCATTCTCTTTTTATATATCATTTTGTGGTTTTGTACAACTTCATTTCTACTTCACTTTCTCCTAAGGACAGTTTTCTGCTTTCCTATTCCTCTTGTATACAATTTTTTATCTATTTCTAAGCACAACCACCACTGCTGCTTGAATTTCCTAATTTCAGCTACGCTCTTTCTGAGAAGCAGCAGCCATATCTGAGGTTGAGTGCTTAAGGGATAAGGTATTAATACTTACCAGTTATTACTTATTATTACAGCCATTTGACCTCCATAATTCTTTGGAGCTTTTCATTCTGTCCCCCGCCTTCTCATGCTACTGTTCTTTGCTTGCACCATCAGCATACTTCTTACTAAATATATTAGTAAACACATTTAATGTAATCCTCGGTATGGAAATGCAGCAGGGTTATCACCAGCATTTTCTCATGATGGAAACAAATCATTATATGAACCATATTTGATCATTAATAATATTTTAACAGCTTGAATCCCTATGCTTTCATAGAATCATAGAATGATCTAGGTTAGAAGGGATCTTAAAGATGATCCAGTCCCACTCTCCCTGCTGCAGACAGGGTTGCCATCCACTAAATCAGACTGCCCAGGGCCCTGGCCAACCTGGCCTTGAACGTCTCCCTCCTCTTATGCTCTTCTGCTCTCAGAAAGGCATCCTTAAAGAGCTGCCAGCTCTGTTCCATTTCTGTGTCCCCGAGGACAGTTTCTCAAGGGATCCCATCCAGTAATTCCTTAAACAGCTGGAAGTTCTCTCTCTTGAAGTTCAGGGTTCTGACTCAGCTCTCTACCAGGCCCACGTTCTTTGAGATCACAAAATCTACCAGGGCATGGTCGCTGCAGCCCAGAGTGCCTCTAATCTTAGTTTTGTTAATGGTCTCCTCTGCACTGGTGAGCACCAGGTCCTATTTTACTCAGAGCTGTCTATGAAACCCTATGAAAATAATTTTGGGAGGCTATATGCATTTCCAACTGGCTCTTAATTGCATTTTTCTGTTATGTGGAATTCCTAAGGACAAATAAAAATGACTTCTTCCTTCTTGCAAAGCACTTTCTGCTAAGACCACATCTTAATTTAGAGCCTGAATCTCTGTGATCTTGAATCATTAACTGTATTTTAAGATCTTTTTATTTTTTTTTTTCAAATATGTTGGTAAATGAATTTAGTTTGTGTGTGAAGATCATGAACATAATATTCCCTGTGCTGAAATAGTGATATTCTGACTGTACGTGTTAAAAAAATCTGAAGTGTTCTGCACACAGCCACACCATTTTAAAGGGAATTTTCCTACCCTGCTGCAGCAGTGTAGAATGACAGACTGCATTATGTACAAGTATGCTTAGGAAAGAGCTTGTATTTCCTAATTAATCAGCATGACTTTCTTTCTCCCAGACCTTTTGAGTTTCTCACTCTTTGTCCAGTGTTGCACAATTCAATCCATGCTACTATTTTCATGTATATATCAGAGAGAAAAGGAGGTTTTAAGAATTCAAATGAGGTGAAGGACATTCTGGTTTTCGTCTGATAGATAAATTAATTTTGGTATAAATCAGTTCTAACAACACCTTTCTCCTTGGCTTCCTGATGTGTACGTGTGATTAAATGCCTCATGTTTTGGATCCAACAGAGATTATTTCTAGTAGTCAGAGAGTTACATCATTAAAAACACTGCACTTAATTTTAGATGCTGTATCAGTGCTTGGTGCTGTTTTACTTCTAGAAAACTGGGGGCCTTTATTACACATATAGTGTGTTTGCTTTTATCATTGGTGATCATTTGTCTGGGCTGGACAAAGAGAGCTGGAAAATACCATATAACGCTACAGACCTGCAGAAAGAGGAGAACCTGTGCTCCTTTCCTTTGTGTTGTTGCTTGTTACGGGGATGTGAGATCTTCATGTTCATTTAGTTATGGTGGAGTCACTCTTCTGCATATTTTCCCATGTTTCTCAAGTAGGAATCTGTTCAGAAAATACCACAATAAATCTGCTTTAACCCAGAAGACATGGCCCACAAGGAATCCCCCCTTAGGAGCCCCCTGTGAAGTAATTGTCCAGAAATTATTGCTGAATGGATAAGGCCAATCACTCTGTATGTTCTGGTAGTTTCTAGCTGCAAATAGTGAGGATGCAGACATAATTCAGTACATTCTCAGGGCTGTGCTGCCACATGCTAAAAGCTGAATTGGCCTTTTGGCACCACTGAAATAGAAAGTTAAGAAGCTGCTACAGACCCTTTTTACACCCCGAATTTCTAAGTTTTTGAGGGACAAATACAAGTCCTTGCTTATAACCTAAAAATGAGAATTGCTTCTATTTTTCATTTTTTTCTCTTCAGTCTTGGTCTGAATATCAAATGAATCTTCTATCAGCTTCTTCATATATATAACCTTTATTTCTTCTGTCTAATCTTGGGCTTAGACCCTCAAAACTGCATGCCATTAAAAAGATTTCACACAAATATTGTGTTAACTTAGTAAGTATTACTAACATATGTAAATCAATATAGTCTGAGGGAAAAAGCAGTGTTCTTTAGCAGAGACACTACACATCAATACCTAGAAGAATATACGGAAGATGAAATTTATTATAAAGGTTCACTATTTACATAAACATTAATATTTTCAATAATATTGAATGCAGTGATGAAAATAAATTATTAAATATACATTCATCAATATTTCTGAAGGAATAGTCGTTGCACCATTATGATAACGATTTTTAAAGGGCAAATTTTACCGTTAAAAAAAACAAAGTAAATCAATCTGAATTCAAGAGAGATTTAAAAATCTTTATGGAACACAGTTTATTTGTTTATCAGATCAAATATCAAAATACCTCAACTTACTTACGATAAACTTCCCTTGAGCAGGAACCTTGAGTTAAGTTTTATGTTTGAGTTGCAGGATCAGAAGGGACAACACTGCTAAAAAGATTGTGTAGAAGATGCATGATTATGAGAACAGTCACTTTTTTGTAATCCTGATTTACATGCCACAGAGGTGCTTGCATTTGACATCATGCTGTCTATCACACCATTGCCTAAGTCAGTAACTTTTGGTGAAGATATAATAAGTTTAGCAGCCTCTTTATGGAAGACTAGACAGATAACTGCTAGAAACATAACTACTGGGAATGTGAAGGCACATTTATTATCCCTTAATACTGTTTCTTAATGGAGGATGGTGGAGAAGGATTAGGATCCCCCAAAAATATTTTGTAGGAACAACTTTGTTTTGGAAGGATGGATGTTGTTTTAGTTTAAATCTAGTTTTCTCTTTTGCCTTTGTTACAGTTGTTTAGTGCATGTTGCATGTAACATCACCTGCATACAATGGAGCAATTGAAAAATTATCCATGTCTTTCTTCAACCCAAGTAACTGTAGGTTTAATGTCTTAAGCCATATCCCACCATACACCAAATTCATCTTCTTGAAATGTAGCGTGATCTTTTCACTCAGGAAGCATTTACTTAACAACACTCTTCCTTCCCATTTACCCAGTTCCTGCCTATATATATAGATCCAGGATCTTTTATAATTCTCTGTCCCGTGGTAGCTCACAAATTTCATATATCTTTACCGATGTTATACTGACTAGTCAACGTTCGAGAGATCTAAATAACCATTTATGTCTCTTATCATGTGATACTGCGTGAAGATTTATGCAGAACTAAGACATAACATCTACTTAAGAAAAATGTCTAGAAAGGCTATGTATGGTAAACGGGTGGCCTGGTAATCTGTTAATCATAAATAAAAGGTGTGGAAATCATCGTTAGTAAATAAGCTAATCTGTGTTCAAGATTGAAAACTGAATTCTCTCATATAAACAGTCAACCTAAATGTATTTAACTAGAGAAAATTAATAAAAGAAATAAAATCCATGTTACACCACTCCGAAAACAACTCTTCCTATTTATTTTTGTGGAAACTACAACAGATACAAAGAGTACAATAGCACAGTTTGATATAGAAAATTCTCAGCTACATAACAGTATGTTTCAACATTGCCATCACCATTAGCTCTGCATTTTCACCAGCAATGAACAAGAGCCTGCACCCCACACTCATGAAAATTTACACCAATGGAGATGACTGTTGCTGTCACCACTGCTGAAACACACCACTCACCATCTCACTGTGCTAACATCCACTGGTTGGTCTCCATAAATGTTCAGCAAGTGTCAGTGAATGCCAGTGGGGGCCATTTTTTTCTTCTTGGAGGAATTTGATGACACACTTTTGCTTCACACACACTTCTATGTCAAATGCCATTTTGTCAGACTGCCCCTCTGCTGCCATCTGTCACGCAACAGCAAAATGCAATGGAATATTGGTGGGAGGGTTCAACTTCTACTGTCATGCCACCAACATCTGCCTCTGACATCGTGAACTGACATAACAAAGTAGGAAGTATTCTTTTGGAGCAGCCATCATAGATTTGAGCACTGTAGAAATCAGTGGCATTTAGATGTATTTATATACATTTAATTAAGAACAACTACTTTAAATTTGTTGCTTCCGTGACAGTTGACCAATACAGCAATTTTTTCATTTTTAAATTTTACTCTCTAGTCTGATGGTTGAATACTGCTCTTGAATACAATGTAAACATTAATGGACTTCCTATGCACTGTTGTATCAAATAATAATATATTCTAGTGTTAATATGAAAAATCTATTTCATAGTCATGCAGACCTGCAGTTGTTGCTAATCTTTAGTTTAATCTGGGAGGAGGTTATGAAAGTAAGTCCTGTAATTCACTGTGTTACTGGTGAATCGTGTCTGGGAATTACACCATGTATGGCAATATTACGAGCAATAAACTGAGGCCTTATGCTGTGAACTAGTCTGTAAGGAAGCAATATATGTTCTCCATTTTACAAATAAAGGATATTCTTTTACATACAAATCAAGTTTGGTTGGTTTTGTTTTTTAATTTCTTGTGAAACCACTCTGACATAAATACTTTCAAGGTAGACCCAGACTTCAGTGGGTCTTTTGGAAGCTCATGCAACTCTACCATTTAAATCAGTTACATACCCTCCTTTTTGTACAACATTTGAGAAGCCATGCCCTGATGTGTTCGCAGAATGATGCTAATAAATTGAAAAGGCCATTACTGTTAAGTCTAAGCATGGCATTAATGTTTTGTAGACCTAGATTGACCTAGAGCACAAGTTCTTTGTAGTCTACTATGTGAGATAGTATGAGGGTCACTGGTCTCTAACCATATCTGGATGTTTTATTTTTCAAAGACATGACAGACTACGTTAAAGAATGTATTCGGATCCTTCTAAAAGAAAACTTTAAATGGTTCAAAGTAGAAATAAAAAAAAAAACAAATAACAAAGGAATATTTATTTTAAGAACAAGTGCTCTGCAATGAAAGCATCCTCTACAACATTTAAAAACAAATACACAGTCAGATCTCTGCCCTAATCCTCATCACAACACTTTTAAATTGCTCTGAAAGAAATGAGTATATCTGACCCACAATCAAACTTAGTGCAATAGGAGACAGCAAGAGTAAGGATGCGTAGATCTTTAAAACGAATCATAACATTGGTAGCAACAAAAACATAAACTAAAATAATAAGGAGATGATAATAATGTTTTCTTTTTTGAGGAGCAAGAAAATCAATGCCAAGGGTAAAAAAGAAATTCTTTTCCATTTTTACAGGTCTGCAGATTACCCGTCCTCTCTAGATGTTAGAAGTTATAGACAGTTGGCCAATTATCTACCACATTCAAAAATGAATTGATGTTCTGAACTGATATCACAAATATGAATTCATTTTTCCAGAAACCTGACTTGGATGACTTGTTAAATACTCTTCAATCTGACCATTTTTCTGTTTACAGTCATATCTGATCTCCTTCTACAACCAGCTGACCTGCCTGGTAGATGGGAGAAAGGCTGTGGATGTAACCTACACGGGGTTCAGCAAAGCCTTTGACACCATGTCCCACAGCATTCTCCCGGGGAAGCTGGCAGCCCATGCCTTGGGTAGGTATACTCTTTGCTGGGTAAAAAACTGGCTGGAGGCCCAGAGCGTGGAGGTGAATGTAGTTATATCCAGCTGGTTACTGTTCATGAGTGGTGTTCCCGAGGGGTCAGTACCGAGGATTATACTGCTTAAAATCTTTATTGATGACTTGGACAAAGGCTTTGAGTGCACCATTAGTAAGTTTGCAGATTACACCAAGCTGGGAGTAAGTGTTGATCTGCCTGGGGGGAGGAAGGCCCTACAGAAGGATCTGGACAGGTTGGATTGGTGAGCTGAGCCAATGGTGTGAGACCTGGTGCCAGGTACTGCATTTTGCTTACAACAATCCCATGCATCAGGACTGAATGGAGGAAAAGGATCTGGGGGTGTTTGTTGATGCTCGGCTGAACATGAGCCAGCAATGTGCCCACGGCATCCTGGCTTGTATGAGAAATAGTGTTGCCAGCAGGAGCAGGGTGATGTTTGTCCCCTTATACTTAGCTGTGATGGAGCTACACCTCAAGTTCAGTGTTCAATTTTGGGTCCCTCACTACAAGAAAGGCATTGAGGAACCAGAGATTGTCCAGAGAAGGGCAACAAAACAGGTGAGGGGTCTTAAGAGAAGTGGCTGAGGGATCCGGGATTGTTTAATCTGGAGAAGAGGAGGTTCAGAGGAGACATTATTGCTCTCTACTACTACCTGAAAGGAGGTTGTAGTGAGGTGGAAGTTGGACTCTTCTCCCAGGTAACAGTGATAGGAAAAGAGGTAATGGCGTCAAGTTGTGCCAGGGGAAGTTCAGATTAGATATTAGTAAAAATTTTGTCTCTGAAGGAGTGGTAATGCATTGGAACAGGCTGCCCAGGGAGGTGGTTGGGACACCATCCCTGGAGGTGTTCCAAGAAAAGGGTGGAAGTCACAGTGAGTGACACAGTCTAGAGCAGTCACAGGCACAGGCTACTGGTTGGATTTATTGGTTGTGATCTTATTGGTCTTTACAACTGTAATGATTCTATGATACTGTGATTCTACATTCAGGTGATAATATGAAGAGTACACAAGCTGGAGGTACCCTGTATCCAATATCCCAGCTGTAGAAATCAATACCCACCCTGACTTATCTTGAGCTGGCATTACACACTCTACCAGTAAAATTTATATTTGAAAGTCCCTTACTGTATTCCCTTTGAAACTCATTGTTTATTGAATAATTGTAGGTTACTCTAATGTGGCTAATGTACATGTCAGGTAATTTTTTCCAATGATATTTTGAAATCTTTTGGAGAGTCCACTTCTAGCTAAGAAAAAAAAGGCAGAACGCCTTACATTCCTTCACCTTGCACTGAAAATTAGTTATTAAAAACAGATTCTCTATTCATCTGCTCCAATGCGCAATGAGCAAAAATGAAAAAGTAGTAGCAGAGTAGTTGCTGTAGGAGCAGCAGTCAGATTGAAGTCCGAATCATTACCTGTAAAAGTAGTTTGCCATAAATTTTAAACTGTAGGAAGTAGCATAGAACTCAGGCTATTTCACTGGCATTTCATATTCCAATAAGCATGCTAAAATTACTCTGGATATGTTGTTTATGTCACAGGTAGGACAGTTCTATTTGCAGCATATCTGAACTTTTATTTCCAAGAGGTTCAATCAGACTCACAAATTGTGACTATGTGTAAATGTAAGAGCAGGGGATGTGAGGCCCTCACGAGAAAAAGTTCAGTAAAAAGATTTATATATGCCAAAGCATATTTCTTTTGTGAACATGCAATCAAGCTGTATGCACATTAAAATGATGGAGGAAATCAGACCTAAAGAGGTGTAAGCATTGTCATTTTCACAGAGACAGAGGTTTTCGCCATCTCCCAGAAGCTCTGAAGCGCCTCATACTTTTTTTCAGATCTTTTTAGGTTACGAAACAAGAATTCCAATATACAGAATGAAAAATGAAGGGGAAAAAAAAAAGAAATAAAAATTCCAATGAAAACATGCCAATAAGGATTGGAAATCAGACATCAGCCTATATTTAAGGAGACAGAGAAACACATTTTCTCTGAGAACAGTTTATTCTAGAGTTGCTAAACAATCTTCTGTGTACTGGTCAGTATTGGAAACAAGCACAGACAGACTGGTCCTTGGTACTGTATGGCAGTTCTAGAAAACTACTCACACATTCCACTGGCTCCTTTGCATTTCTCTCCTCATTCTTCCTTAGCTAGGTACAATAAACAGAGAGTTTACATTCTGATCCCAGTTACTGCACTATAAACTTGATGGAGTGTTGTCACCTGTGAAAATGCCTCTGAATTTATGTCAGTGCAATTGAATATAACAAAATCTGGCAGTGAAGGGGGAAAAAAAAAAAAAAAAAAAAAAAAAGCAGAGTATAATGAGGTCTGTTACTCACAGAAGAGTATATTTTTTATGAATTAACCCAGGTGCCAAGAGGAATATACTGCTGCATTAGATCTATTTCTATATGTATAAATTCTCTCTTTTTTTTCTTTTTTTTTTTTTGACTACCAAAAACTCATCAAGATTACAGTTTATTCCATTTTCTAAGTGTATAACATAGAAATAGTACTGATGGTTTAACAGCATCTCAGAAAATTCTTGATGTGGATTTTGCTTTTTTTCCTCATGTCTGCATATATTCAGAGACGTATACAAAATGCTTTATAGATCTATTTGTCATTTCTACTTTGAGTTCAGTTTTCACTCCTCATAGAGCTGTCTTCATGTAATTAGTCAGCTTTCTCTAGCAATACCTTGCCTTATACTAAAACAAGCAGGAAAATTGTTTGTTCCCAGCAAATAATGTGAATCAGTCATGCAGTGAACAATATGTCCTGCTCTTTAGAAATCTGTTTTTCTTGTAGTTGATTATATTTTATTTTTTTAAATGGATATGTGACATTGAATCTCACCAAGGTGACTATTTTTTTAGTTATCAAAAAACAGGACAAGTTTGTTAAAAAAAATAAGGAAAAAAAGATAAATTATAAGTTAAATTGATTTTGTGGGTCATTTAAACCTAGAAGCTAGTTTAATCTACAGTTACTTCCATAATGTTTTCATCACAGACACTGTCATACAGCTTCCAATGTTAATACCCATTTGGGTCTAACTGGAATTCTTGTTTGCACCCATTCCGTAGGGAACAGTAAAACCTTCTCCTTCTGATTTGGGAGCATGCTTTAATAAATTCTTGATTTATTAAATGAACCTCAAGACAGTGGTCCATTTCAAAATCTTATCACTATACACAGAAGTAAAATATGCTGAGAAATTGATCTACTTCCATTCAGATTATACTGTCAGGCAGTGTTTACAGTTTGCAGGGGGAATGTTCTGGTTACAGCTAGCTCTCATTAAAATTAATTGGCAGTTTTGTAGGAGTTACTTATAATATCTCCACTATCACATGCAATTTGTTTTATAGTAACTCCATGTTCCAAATCAGTTAGCTTTTTCTGTATCTGGCCAAATTATCTGCTAGAGTTCATGTTTTCCTTCCAAAAGTTAATACCTTTAAACTCCTTGCTATTACTCTACATGACAATTCATTTGTCAAGCTACAGTAAAATTAGAGCCTTGGGATCTATTCCAGTAACTCTTGAATATATATTTTAAAATGGAACAATAAAAGGCCTCAGAAGAACCATGAAATGGGTTGAAATCAGAATAGTGCGGACCTGTTTAGCTATCATAAAATGCTGCTTTTGAAGCACCAGGTCAATTTTAACACCAAATTTCTCAGCCTCATTTACTAATGATGAGACTTCTTTAAATATATTGGACAAGCACCAAAGTGTTAGGGCATTTTCATGCGATGCTGCCTTGAAAATGAAATAAAAGTATGTCAAAAAGAGACTCTCCTCTGTGAATTGATTTCCTTCTTTTTCCAGACAAGGAAAATCCTTATTCCTTTTGAGTGTATGCTCCTTCCATGCCATTCTCTGATGCACTGTCCCTCTCTCTCTCTATTCGTAGCTGAAATTATGTTGATACAGATTTAAACATCAAACTTAGAAGTCATTTTTTAGTTTCTCTTTATTTTTTTCTAGTTAAGTACAAGACTTGTTCACCTTAAGTTGGGATCGATTTCATATTGTGCACATCCACAGCGTAGACATTCCTGTCATTCCTGCCCATGAAGGGTCAAGTTTGATTTAATTATATTTGTCTTTTCAGAAGAAAAATATGTAATACATTTTTAACACAAAATTTCTTGTTAACAAGTTTGATTATGGTGAAGTCAAATATTTTTAATGGTTCCAGTTTTATCCAGCTTTTTTCAGGGAAGAGAGGAACCCAATGCATTTTATCCAAGTTCACCAGGGGGGTGAGGAGTGTGATGAGTGCAGAATTCAAAAGAAAGGACCAGTCTATCATTTAATGTTTTAAAATGGCTATAGAGTCGTTGGGAATACAATTCCCACCACTATTTATTTATTTATTTATTTATTCAAAGTTTGGGCATAGAATTTAAATTTATTCTTGAAATATTCCAGTGGAACTGAAAATAGAAAGATTTTTTACCTTTCTCCAATGAGACTTCTCAGTCACCAATTGGTCTTCAGTTGAAAACAGAGTATTACATATTTATTTTTAATTATTAAAGCTATACCATTCTTAACATGACTGTGGAAACTGGAAGCTGCTACAAGGACAGGACAGAGGAGCATGACTCACAACTAAGCAGGAAGAATCAGGGACTAATGAGCCCTGGAAAGCTTCACTAAATGGCTTGGATATTTCACACCCCTGTTTGTCCCTGGTGTAAAGAGAGTAGGTGGACAAGTACATGTCCATCTTCAGCCACTGCCTTCCATGGTCTTCTATTAAGGTGGGCTGAAAGTGGCTGAGGTTAATCTTAACACATTAGGCCTTGAGCTTCTGTGCCTGTGCACTTGGACACACAGTCCCTGTCAGGCTGGAGGGTAACTGCCTTCAGCTGTCAGAGCAACATCAGGGTGAGATTTTCTCAGCCTGAACCTTTGTTTGCAATGAGCAGTGTCTCACTTTCTAAGAATCTCAGTTTGTCAGAAGCTAAGGTCTTAGTCTCCATGAATAGGGGAATCTTGCATGTCAAAACAGCAAAGCATTCTTCTATTTATATTCAGTGAGCTGAAAAACATGTTAACCTCATTCAACAAATTATCCATTGTTACTTTTTCAGCTCTAAATCTAAGCAATCAGGAAATATTTTAAAAATCTACATCTGAAAGTCAGATCAGAGAAATAATGCCAAGTAGAAACACTCAATCTTTTAAAATTAACAGCCACGTAGACTATCAGAATAATTAGCATTTATTATGATTGAAAGTGGTAAAGCCCTAAGTTAGTCTTGAAATTTAATGTGCTTGTCTTATTACCTATATGATCATTACTTTATTGTGAAAATTTAATTTCATGTATGGTATCAGTCAGTTATCAGAAAAATGCTAGCAAACTGTGACACCTGAATTTATCATCTATGCATGAAAAAGTTGGGTACAAACACCAATACTACAGTTGCTACAATATTAGATTTTCAAATCATGCCCAAGGTTAATTATCTAAGTTACATACTATACATTTCATTGAAAGACAATCCATAGCAGTGTAACTCTGCCTTATAATAATGAGTTAAATAATAATAATAATAATAATAATAATAAAAAAACAACAGAAAAAACAACCAGGAAATCTGCTTTTGGTGCAACACACTCCAGCTTTGATCACAAGAATTGAGAGACAAGTCAGCATTTCAAATTGAGCAGCTGCTCTGTTTCCAAATAATACAGTAGCTCATGGTTGTCCAACATTATGGCTTGGATGGGCTGCACTGAGTGCAGAGGAATTGTCTTGGACTGCATACAGGGAGGTCACTCCAAAAGCAATGCCTCCTGTTTATTTCTGTGGCAACTACAACAGATACAAAGAGCGCAATAACACTGTTTGATAGAGAAAATTCTCAGCTACAAAACATTATGTTTCAACATAGTCTTCACCATCAGCTATGCATTTTCACCAGCAGTGAACAAGAGCCTGCATGCTGTACTCAAAAAAATCTGCACCAGCAGAGGTGACGCACTGTTACCACTGCTGAAATGCACCACCTGCCGCCTTACTGTGCTCACATCCACTGGTTGATCTCCATAAATGTTTAGCAAGTGTCAGTGTATGTCAGTGAGTGCCATTTTTTTCCACACGGAGAAATTCAATGGCGCACCTTTACTTCAGCCACGCTTCCATGTCAGATACCATTGTGTCTGACTACTCTGCCGCACTGCAACAAAATGTGACAGAATATTGGTGGAACGTTCAACCTCTACAGCCACACCATCAACACCCAACTCTGACCTCATGGGCGAGCATTGTAAAATAGGAGGCATTACTTAATATAGTCAATGCATACAAATAACAAAACTTATATTGATTTTTAGTATTTTTATTAAAATACATAAAAAAGAAAGCAACAAAACTATAAAACTAGTGGGATACTTGCCCTTGTTTTTTTTGAAACTAACACTTTGGTCTTGATCAGTGGCAGTGGTTACAATTCTTAGTGAGGTACTGAGGTGTTCATCACAGGTTTTTTACTCTTCTTCATCCTTGACAACAGCTGTTTACAAATGTACATACTCCTAAAAGCAGTGACATGAATAAGGCATTATTGTGTGCAGAGGAATACTTTTCTCTTACAGAAGTCTGCTAAAGAGACATGATGATATTACTGAGTTGAGTATCTGATTGTATCTATTCCATTTAAAAATTCACAGGCAATTTTTTTTGTCATCTGAAAACAAAATCACAAGTATACCAAAAAATTAGTGATTTTTTCAACAACCATCAACCTATCCTCTAATTAATTCCTTTGTCACAACAGAAAGCAGGGCTGCATATTTTTCACTGTGCACAGGACTGTGTTCAGACAATGTAACAAAATACATACTGCAATGCACCCTCCCTGTGTCCCTTTTTCAGCCTAGGCAGCACCAGTCACACACTGCTATATGGTTGTTGTGAGTGATGGGCATGCAATTGACGACAGGCCTGGCCTCCTGGTGGGGCAGACCTACTGCCATGATGTTGCAGGGCAGGGGACGGCTGCAAGATGGTCTGGGCCAGGCCACGTGTGTAAGAATTAAGCAAGACTCATACAGAGCAATGGGTGGGCCTTTGAAGTCACCAAAATTTTAGAGGGCCTGCCATTCCCACCATAAATTTTATCATCTGTGGTGTAGGCATGTGCTGTCTTATATTGTCCCCAGCTTTGAAGTCTGACACGTAACTCAACAGGTTAGGCACAGTTCATAGGTTTGAGGAGGAGTCATTATTCAATTCCATAAAGGACAAAGGCACAATTAGCTCAACAGTTTAATTTCACACACATTGTTATGGAAAATTGGGAAAAAGAAAAAAAATCTTTAAAAACATCCTTCTAGCCCCTGTCCTGTCACACAATATTGGTAAAATTCTATGCCCTGTCTCCTGAGGGCAAGTCACAGCTCATTTCACTGCTAATTGCTAAATTAGCCTCTTCATTTCATTGCATCAAAAATGCTATACAATTATCTACCCAAGAAGCAAATAGAATGCAGTGTGTACGCTTATTAAAACAGCAAGAAAGACACGGGGATTGGTCAAAGCAGTGTGATAGCAGCCATTCTTCAAGTAAGCAAAAAAACAAGGAGGAAGAGAGGTATTGAGAAAGGAGGTAAAATGATATCACCTATTCTCATATACTTTGTGTAGGGCAGTGTTCCTGCATACATGTTTGTCGATAGTGTTAAACCTATAAATACTACTTTGAAGTACACCCACAAACAAGACTGTGAGTTGACTTCAGTGTACACACTAATAACAAAGGTTAAATTCTATTTTTTTATTCATGAGACAAAATCTTCATTCATACAGAGGGTATACATTTAAAAAATAGTATTAATTGAGAAGACCACTGAAGGAAAAGGGTTACAAAATTTTACTGCAGAGTTAAATCATAGAATCATAGAATCACCAACGTTGGAAAAGACCTCTAAGATCATCCAGTTCAATAGGAGAAAAATTGTCTTAAAATATATGAAATCTTCTATCTAGATTTGGATTGGAAATCCACAGAGCTGCATAACTGTAGTAGAGACACAATAATGATGTTTATTCTTTCAAGAAGAGTTTTAGAAAATTCTGAAACATTTCCAACTTCCAATTGTGATCATACATGTCTTTACAGCTTGGACACAGCTATTGGGTGGATTTCCATCCTTCTGTTTGCTCATAGTACTTTACCTGGTCTGTGGGAATTTGAAGGTATGCTCTTGTTGCAGTTTGAAGAGTTAATCATGCTACACCCTTCCCTCTCCTTGGGAGAAAAGGGGGAAGGAAGAGAAAAAGAACCCCACCGAGGTAGGACAAACTAATTTATTAAAAGAAATGTGAGATAATACAGAATAATTAAGAATAATAAATCAAACGAACCAAAAATAAACCTGAGAAGAGAGAGAGTCAGTCCAAGTCTTCATCAGCAGACTCCCACTGGCTGTACAAGTAAGTCTCATCAGTAGATTTTGCCCTTTCTGGTTGCAAGGTATCACTGCCACATCCTCATATTCCCTTTACAAATATTTGACTTTTTGCTTTGTTTTAAATTTTTCTTCCTCTAAGCCTTGATATGGTAGGGAGGATGTGCTTAGTTTTGAAAATCATAGGTGCCACATGCTGCTGTTTCATTTTATGCTTTCTGTTAAGGCCATGCAATAGCTTTTGAAGAGGAAAGCAGACGTCATTTGCAGTACTGAATATATAATCTTCCTGCAAACATTCGTGTTGCTAATGGCTACCCTTCCAGACCCAGAGAACAAATCCAGTGGAGGGGATTTGAAGTAGAAAGTATGAGCAAGTGTTTAAAGAACTACTTTCTTGTAAGATGGTCTCAGGGCACTTTTTTCCTTGTAAAAAGAAAAAAGTAAATGGTAAAAGACATCTTATCGGGGATATATTTAAGGGCTGAAGAGCTCAATACAGTTAAAATCTTTATCGTGCAGTAACTTAATTATTCAGTTTTACTTCACGTTGTCTTCTACTCTGAGCCTGAACTCACACTATCTGGGAAGGAACTCTTCCAGCAGAAAAAAAGTGGACTAGACCACTGTGTGGTACTTAGATTGATACTGCTACCAAATTTTGCCTGCTGCTTCTCTAAATTGGCCGTGAAGTTTAGCTATTTTTAATGAATGTTGGTTCAAATCCAAATTATGCAGATCCATGGTATGTTATTTTTCTAAGTATAGATTGGAATCCATAGCAGCCTTAGAAAACAAATTAGAACAAAAGACATCAGGTGCTGAACAGAGGGAAAGTTAAAGATGCCATTTATCATGTGCTTGCAATCACTGCTGAGTGATGTATAGTGATTACTATTTTCTTTTTCTTTCTTTCTTTCTCTTTCTTTTTCTTTTTTTTTTTTTTTTAATTGGCAGGCTTCAGAGACTGCAAGGGGAATTGGTGACAAGATGATAGATCAGTTTCACCATATTGGCTTGTTGATCCAATAAACCTAAAGTCAATATTGGCATTTGTCATTCAGCTTTGGACCCCTACAGACTCCTGCTGCTGATTAGTCAAATACTTCACCTCCTCGTAATTACTGTTTCAACAGCAGAGGCTCTGAGATCCTCAGCGGAACAAACTTTTACAACTTATCTGCCATGAAGTGCTACTTAGCACCAGTTGAGTGAGAAGAAGTAAGCATATGGTACAAGGAGATAAATCAATGACAGTGTTTGAACACCTTGACCCTGCTGGCCCTTGCGTGTTAATAGATTACTAATGCATCACTTCCCCATTAGAAGGAAATCAGTATGATTAGCATTTTCTCTGTACAGACTGTGAATCACAAATTGGAAAAATGTTTGCATGCATTTTTATTTATTCCCTTGAAAAATGGCAGCAACAGAGAGGCTGGGACAACCTCTCCCATCATCTGTGCTTAATTCCTTGGCTTGGATTCCAGAGAGAAATTTTCCTATCAGGTACAGACTGCTCATGCTATGGAGGGCTAAAAGAAACTGAGTTAGGTAATAGAAGTGAAAGGAAATGATGTCTTTTCTCACTTTGGAAAAACAGTTAACAGAAATCTTGCAATGCCAGCTTCTTCCATAAATAGTATTTCATTATTAATAAATGAGCCTTCCATCTCTACAACTATGTAAGTATATCACGTGTTTGTAACTTTTACATGGTTTGGAATATTGGTAATAGCAGCAGCTGAGGTATCTCAAAGTGGACTGAAAAACAGTTCAGTTCTGTGTGGCCTGCATTTGCAGAAAGAAGTGTGTGAGGTTTTGTTGCATGTAAGATTATTTGTTGGAATGTGACCCTAAAGAAAATCAGAGGTAAGTGTGCTTCTTATCTATGAAAATAACAGAAATTCATAGTGTAGAATATGTTTCTTGAGTATTCCCAAGAGTAAGAATCTGGATTAGCTCCATCTACAGATAATATTCAAGAAAGACACAGACCTAAAGACCAGACCTCATTTTGAGATACCATTTTACTTTATGATAAAAATTAAATCCAGCATTATTAAAACTAAATCCAGCATTAAAGTGAAGAACAATCTTTGAAAAGAAGAAGCTTTAAAAGATTAAGCTTAAAAGATCCAGCTAGAAGACATGTCATAAAGATATTTCTTCAAGAATACAGACTGGATTCTTTTACTTACATAGCAATAAAACTTTATTTCTCCTTCTCCAGGAACTTTCTTTTTTCTGCACACATGGATATATATCTACTTATATTTGAAGGCGGGTGTGTGGAGGGAGAAGCAGAAATGTTTTTGGGGGGGACTATTTTCCCCCTGTTATTTCTTGTTTGTTTTCAGCAATGAAAGTGAGATGAGAGGTGAAAGAACAAAAAAATATATTTTTTAAAAGTCACCCCAATGGTGGCAATAGAATTATTTCTGGAAAGGTGGCTTAGTGAATTCTTCTTCCATTCCCAACACGTACATGTGTACACAGGTATGCATTCTTCCTGTTCTCCCTGTGTTAATGAAAAACACTTCTTTTTCTCTTTTAGCTGAAACAACTCCTTTACCTTCTTCATTCGCTCTTGCTCATAGTTCCTTCTCAGCTGAACTTAATTTAATTCAACCTATTGGCTGCCAAGTGATAAACTTTCCTTAAGCCAGGATGCAGTCATATTTTTCCTCAGGGCTTAATTCTGCTCCCAACTCATTTTCACATGTGCCACCATGCAATCTTCTCTTTCTCAGGAAATGACCTCCCAGAGGATTTATGCTTGTGTGAACCACCTGAATTCTTCAGAATTGCAGCACAAAACAGAAAAGAAATCCAAGTTAGAAAAGCATTTCTCTCTTCAATGGGAAATCTATAAAAATGGCACATGGTAGATCATTAATGTGATTTCTCTAAAAATGAAACAGGTAGCAGAGACCATATTATATCTATAGTAAGATACATGAATAAAAATGCTAGAGAATGGAATTTATGAGACATGGGTACATTTATCTCTACATAGGTAATACGCCAAAAGCAAATGTACAGAAAACAACAACACATAAACTACCAGCTGAAGGAAGATACTAACTTATGTCTGAGCCTAAACTCTGTGACAAAGAGACAGTAGTAGCACACCACAATACATCTTACAAATGGATATGAGTGGAATCTATATAAGAGAATTATGGAGGATTACTTTGTGTGGAGGAAAATATAGAACAAATCTAGTAGTTCAAGGTAAGTTTCTGTTAAGATATTTAAGTAATTCATGTTTATCATATGCATGTTATTCAAAGCCATAATATAGAACTGTGAATTTGCACACTAAAGGGCTCAGAATATTTAATAAAAGACTCCCATTAATTAAAACATGCTTTAGATAAGATCCTAGTATAATTCTCATGTTTTTTCTCATAACATCTGTTTTCAAGGTATGTTCTTGAAGGGCAGAAGTTAATTACAATTATACAGACACTAGATTTGAAGTTAGCAGTTCTTTGAAATTTTGCCTTGTGTGCTTCCTCTACAGCAATAGTAAAGTCATAGCCAGAGTGAATCCACATTGACTACTCCAGATAGGTTTATTTTTTTCTACTTGCTTGGAGGTGACATCCAGAACAAGCTGTTCCATTGCGTTCCCCGGAATGGATGTGAGGCTGACTAGCCTGTAGTCTCACAGGTCCTTCTTGCCTTTCTGAGGGCTGGAGTAACACTGCCTTTCCTCCAGTCCTCAGGCACCTCTCCCACTCTCCATGACCTTTTGAAGATGATTGAAATTGGTTCAGCAATCATTCTGCTGCTCCCTCAGTGTTCATGAGTGCATCCCATCCAGGTCCGTGGATTTGTGTGCATCATCTTTACCTAGATGAATAGATTTAAAGTTTTGGAAAGAAAGAAAGCTAACTTAACTTTGTTATTCTTTAAAGATACTGATACTTTTAACTGTTTTTAAAATACTTCTATTTTTTAAGGAGACTTTTTCTGGCTTTTTCTAAGGTGGTCCATGAGGACGTGACATAAGGAGATAAATGTGAACTATTAGGATCATCTGAACACTTACTACAGGGCTGACTCTTACAGTCCTCTTCACACTGTTACAATGATAAAGCTAAACATAAAGTCTTCCTTCATCCATCTCCTGCACCCTATGGTCTCTCCAGGTCCAGACTGTATCATATAACGTATGGGCACAGGCCATGCTGCAGCAGGAAAGAACACTGCAGCAGTGCTGTTTGTCACTAAGAAATGTTGCTGATGACCAAAATGCAAGTGTCTGTAGCAAATCTCAGTTTTGATCATAGTGCAACTGGGAATAGCCTCTGCTTGGCGAATCTGGTAGCCTTCTATGATGTTACAACTGTGGGGTAGATGAGAGGAGAGCATTGGATGTTGTGTACCTTGGCTTGAGTGAACACACCATAGGTGATGGCTGTTCAGGTATTCAAAGCTGACACTTTTGGTGAAGCATTCCTCTATAATTCTCATTCGGCATGAACAAATGAGCAAGACAGGGCTGCACTACCATTAGTATGCTGATGATATGCTATGTTTAGAAGTGATTTTGACAATTACTTTGACTATAAAGTAAACAGAAGAGATTACTGGGTGCAGTGTTTCAAAGCCTAGCACTGACAACACAGTGGGTTATCTTCATTACTCATCATCACAGTCTTCTTGGTGGCCCTGGGAAGGAGGGCTAAATATCACACATCTGCCTGTTTCAAAGTGATATAAAATCTGATTAATTCAAAAGAGAAAAAGGAAATATCACATGGGAAAGTAAAGCAAAGACAAGAAAAATAAACTAAAAGTAAAATAAATTAAAAACTAAGGAAAGCTTTTAAACAGTAGTATCTGTGAGTCTGTGATTTTGTGGTCTGAGTGAAACAAAATACACTGGGAGAAAAAATCTCTCATTGCTTATGCTTATGTTGTCAAGAAAATACTGTTCATTTAAAGTAACTTGAGACAAAACTGAATGAATTGAATGAGGTGGAAACATGAAAGCATAAATGAAGTGTAAATATGACATTTACTTTTCAGAGCAAGAAAAGTTAGGAAAAGCCGAACTGTTTAATTCAGATGGAGACAAGGTTAAGAGTGCAAAAATGGAATAATGAGGAAGAGATCAGAACTGAGGAATAAGAACCATACTATTAAAGGAAGAAAAAGTGAGGTGTAAGTTGGCCTATGGTTTATGAGGGCTAAAGAAAAAAACAACATGTGATCCTAGTCCATGGCCTCTGGAGTCAGTAAGGGTTCTTACAGTGGGAATTAAGTCCAGCTTCCAGACAAGAAGACAAAGAAAACAAAACTGAAAGAATATGTAACCAGAATAAAGAAGTTAGATGAGACAAAAGAGAGCAGATTCCGTACATAACAGACAAGTAAATAGACAGGTGAATTTGTGACATGTACTAATATCTTTAATGATATGCTTAAAATATTATTTTCCTGACTACGAAAAGCTTTCTGTAATCTAGTAAAAAAAGTAAGACAACTTATATTAATACTAATTAGATATCTAAGGGTCCTCATGAATCTAGTCACAGTAAATTCACATTGAGTTCAGACTAATAGCTGTAAAAATGTCCGAGGGTGTAAAATTAACTCCATGCAATGTTAGAACTTTTCAAATGGTAATTCTTATTTCCTGTAGATATTTATTCATATTTTTGTAATAATCATGGGACCTAGATACAAACACATGCTAATTTTATTATAGCAATTTTCAAATAACATTTGGCCTTCAACTTGCTCATAATGTTTTTTTAATGAATGACTACTCCACATTACAGACAAAATCCTACAGAACTATGCATTAAATTACAAAATTACCAAAAAAAGAGAAAAAAAAGGCCTAGGATAATCATTGTTTTTACAACGTATACTTTAGGATATAGCATACTGTGAGCATGAATCACACCAGCCAAATGATCTGTCAGCTATTTAAAAGTGTTGCCAACATAATATTAATTCTAAGCTGTTTACAAATCATATATTTGGCAAAACCGTAAGCGTTGGTTCCCTGATGTTTAAAAACAGCACTAAAATAAGAATAAACCCCAGTGGCAGATTTGCCTCCAAAATCAACAGCAAATTAAGTTTCTCAGTAATTGTACTTAGTGAGCAAACAAAAAAATACTTCTATTATTTAAGTCATCCTTTGAGAATGCTATACAAAAATACATGTTTTGCAGCAGCTGATGTATTTGTTGTGTCCCACTTTTGCCACCACATCCTCAAACTGATACCTTCTATCATCCACATGAACTTGGGAGGTCTGAGATTGAAAACAAAACAAAACAAAACAAAACAAAACAAAAAAAGAATCAGAGCTCACTGATGTCAGTGGAAACTTTCAGTGGTTTCCATGGTTTCTGGACCAGTTTTAAAATCCTGAATATTCTCTAAATTGGAGTTCATAGTTACATGTGAACAGGAAGCTGGAATATTAAATCAGTTCTTTGTGTTCAGTGGTAGTCCCATCTCTGAAAGAAACTTTATGTCTTTTCAATTAAGAGCAGTCTGTATAGGTTTTGGATTCAAATGAAAAGATTCTGTTTTAAGTTTTCTTCTGTTTTCTAAACAGACTTGTTCTTTAATTGATCTTACATTCTAAATGCATGCAAGGTCTATTACTGCAATTTAATATTTTGAGGTAAAAAATGAGAAAATGACAAATATTAGGCTTGCTCTGACAATGTTAACTAGTTTATGCTGCATTGCATTTTGCAAATTTTATGAATATGTATGAATAATGAACTGTGGTAAGACAATGGATGCATTTAAATGTGGAAGAGAAAATAGAATTGTATATGATGCACAGCCAAATTATTGTAACCAGACACTACCACCTATCAGCTTCCAGAGCTGATCTAAGTCCACCAGTGCTGTCGCAAGAGAGGATTCCTCTTGTCTATATTTCTGAAGATTTTCAATACGAAGAAGTAGTTAGGGAAGGAGGATGACCAAAGGAAATGAGGGGAAAGGTAGCCTGTCATCAAAGGAAAGGTGTCATTTACACCTCAAAAGCTTATAATTTGTTTTAGCAATAACTGTGCCTCTGTCTGGTTCTCTGCTCTGTTCTCCAAGTGGAGTTACTTGTGCTTATGCATATACTTATGTTTGCCATATTTGTACTTAGTTGCTGTATTCTACATGGTTAGGACTCTAATTTTGAGATATTTTTTTTTCTCAATCGCTACAATAAGTGAGAACTGAATTCATGTCAAGCTGTATAGAAAAGAGAAACTGGAAGAAGACCAAGGCATAAAAATACTGGCTTGAGAAATCAACAGCTTTATGTTAAGAAGCTGCCCAGAGAAGCTGAGAGTGCCTAATTCCTGCAGGTGTTTAAGTCCAGGTTGGATGGGGCCCTGGGCAGCCTGATCTAGTGCCTGATCTGGTGGGTGCTAATCCTGTCTATGGGAGGGGGATTGGAACTAAATGATCTTTGAGGTCCCTTCCAACCCAAGCTATTCTTTGATTCTGTGATTTGAAGTATAAACTGCCACTCTGGCACTCCTTGGCTCTACTTGGCATATCTCCATTCCTTGTTTTCTGACAGTTCCTCTCACTACAGGCTTTCTCTGATGACCTGTGCTTAGGAGATGTCAGATTATGATCTAAGATTAATGTTCTTGTTTGTTTACAACAAGCTAACTTTTACGCCATATTCACACTGTTTTTTGGAGTCAAGCTACTAAACACGGTGCCTGCTGGCATCATGAAGAAAAACTCAAACACTCCTTGCACCTGCATTTACATGAATACTGTGTGATGATGTTATGCTACAGCAAGCTGTAGTAGGGAAAACCATTTTGTTTAATCAAAAAAGTAAACAACCTCCCTCCAGAAAATTGTCTTCTGTTTTTTTGTTTGTTTGTTTGTTTGTTTTTAAATGGCTGTGTATCAGCATCAGTAACATTTCATGGCTATTCTTACTGCAAGAACAAAGCTGCAGTACTTTCTGACACTATTCTGTGTATTGCAGACCTGACTTTAAGCCGAGCGATTTACATACTGCATTCATTTCAATTACAAGGGCCTTCTTCTAAGCTGTATGCTCACAGACTGTGGAAAATAATGATTCAGCAGTAATTCTTTTTGTGCAGAAAGTACGAGGGAATTCCAAACTTTTATTTCCCTTCTATAATTAATTCCATTGGTGAGCATATATCCTCCTTTCCATATACTCACCTTAAACTGTGTGAGGATACAGAGCATGTGACATGTACGCCACAGGGCTGATCACTCAATCTGCCCTAACCATCTGCATCCACTGCTGTCTGGTGACCGCATGAGATTTTAAGGACATAAATACATGCTAAAATCCATAATCAAATTTGCCATGCTTATGTTCACACTTATCATATGCAGGCTCCAGAGACCTCGAGCTGAAGAATGCTAAGTCTTTGTTTCTGATTACTTGTTGCTTTAGATAGATTAAGTGAATCATGTCAGCAGAAGCCAATTAAGGGGAAGAGAAAAAAAGAAAAAAGGAAGCAACAATACAGTCAAGACCTGCATAAACAAATCCCAAAGCTATCATTCATCTTCAAAAGGAAACTATAAAACTACGACACAGAGTTATGGGTGCTGTTACAACAGCAGCAGCAAGCCAAGTGCTAGAGAAAAGATAAAGTTCTCATTTCTACACAGTAAAAGATCATGAAAATCCCAAAGATCTGTGTTCGGCTCTCATCTCAGTTTTTCTAGGTGTAATGTCACTTGCCATATATCTAAGATGAGAGTGGCAAGGTTAGCTGGCTGGTGACAGTTAACCTAAGTAAGCATTAAAGAGATTGTACTCTTTCCAGATTCAGTTTATTACATGACAATTTTTTAAAACTTTTTAAGAATTCCTTTATTCCAGAAAGCCTTATGGACTTTAGGCTTTGTCAAGAACAGTAAGATAAGCATGAGACAAGCATCTCCTTACTTTCAAATATTAGCATGCTGTTTATAAAAGTGCTTTTCAACAGTGCATTCTTCATCTTTTCTGCACTGAAATATATGAGGCTTCTGCTTATAAAGCTCATGACAAGACACGTTAAGTCAGTGCTACTGCAAGACTGTTCTTCAAATCCATTGCTATTCTCAGTTGCTCTTTCTCTTTTTAGCTACCTTATCAGTGTTACACTTCCGCGTACATTGCTCACTTTGTTGGTGCTTGGACTTTGTGGCTTCAGCTCACATGTCCTTCGGGACCTTTCACAAGGGGAAACCAAGCAACAGTAAATCCTACTGTTCTATTAACGTTTAAAGCATTACACAAAAGCAGTGATTAAATCTGAAGAAGCTGAAGCTTATTCCATGTATCATAAGGGAACAGAAAAAGGCTTTCAGGAGCTTTCATGAAAATCCTTGTAGTACCTGCTTCCAAAACTGTGTGTTGCTATTGACTCTACACAAATTAAAAAAAAACAATGATCAATTATATCTTCAATGACAAAATATATTTAGTAACAAGGGGAAATCCATGAAGTAGAAAGTCAAGGGGCACCACATAGATGACGGAAGTATGACTCAGGCTTTCAGCAACAATAGTCTAACAGTTTTTCCGGTTATTTCATGTCAGACAAAGGATATTTATTTGGTCTGTGATGCCTGCTTCTGCCCTGCCATCGACTTTTTCAAAACACCCCTTCCTGGGTGCTGAAATGGGTACATAGCTGACTGGATTACACTAAATACTCTGATTTTCTCCTGCTCCCCTTCTATTTCTATTCTTTCCTTTTTATCAGCTTCTGCTCTGAATCTGTAAATCCCCTTGATTTTTCTATTCTCATTTTTTCTCCTCTCAAAACCTGCCCCTCCTCATAAAAAAGTGTGCCTTATACAGATATTTAATCAGTAATCACTAAGGTAATCCCCATCTTGAGGTACATTTCTAGGAAATTGCAAGGTCTGCCCAAACGTAAACTACTTGGAAATTTCCTGAAGTGAAATTCCTTTAATTTGTTTGGTGCAAAATCCAGCAAAATCTTCCAGACATCCCCACATGCTGATGTACTAGGAACGTGGCTATACATAGGGCTTTTATATTCTCCTTTGCCAGTCAGTGCTGCTCACCAAGGAATAAGTAGATCTTCATGGTTCTGATTTTGAACACTTGATGTGATTAAAGGTCTTGAAAGGAAGTTACAATTCTCTGGCCACCACTCTCATTCCCAGAAAAAGGATTTACACATCCTTCTCCTCCACTTTCCAGTCTGTATTCAATAACCCCTCCTGGTTTCACATTAATGGTACACCAAAGAAAGAGTTTTAGGATGTTCCTCTTATACTAACCATATGGTCTCCTAATATGGAATATGATGACTGTTAATCTGTTCAGTCCTTACACACAAGGTAAGTATTTCTGGAATCTGTTATAAGCTGTATGGATGTAGGTCTTCCTAAATATAACATGCAATAGAATTCATTATCAGATTTTTCTCTTTCATTTTGAACCTATATAGTATTAAGAAAATCATACAGTTGAAAGATACATGTGTCCCTCAAAGAAAAAAGAAGAGTGTAATCCTGTTATTTCTAAGTTTGTAGGGCTGACATTTTTCTCTCCTTGGAGTTTCGTAACAGTATGACTCAGATAAGTGGATTGAAAGCCAAGGGCTGTCACAACTTAGATACAAAAATAAAGCAGTACATTCAGATACATCTACAGACACGGTCCAAGATATTTATTACTATGACTGTTAAAAAGAAACAAGCAACAAACCACGTCTATCAGTACAGAGAACTCAGTGGTCAGTATAGAAGGTTTCCAAACAGAAAAATAGACCATATAGTAATTTTGATTTCAGAATCTACTGTGTGTAAAAATATGCCAACCATATGATTTTAAAGTATCTCTTTCTGCTCTGAACACTGCAGTGCAAATTTAGTTCAGAACACCCATCCAACACACCCAACACATCGAAACACATTTTTATTCAGTAGTAGGAAAAAATTGTTTTTGAGTAGTGACCACCTACCATGAGCTATCTATCCGTGTTCCTCTCCCTGCAACCTGCAGAGAAGAAATGCATGCACTCAAAAATAAAACACTTTTTGTGCACTGATAATTGACTTTGTAGAAAATAAAGTCTTAGTCACAGTACCTTCAATCTACGTACTTGTGTCAGGATATTAAGACTCAGTAACAGAATATGTTTCCACATTTAATACCAAGAGGTGGAGTTATCCAAAATATCCAAAGCCAAAACACACGAGATTCTGGATTTTCTTTACTTTTCTCTTGTTTGTAGCAATATCTACCAGTTGCACGCATGTGAGTGGGTAGTAGTCTTACATTTCTTAAAGTGGTCTGAAGACCCTGAACTCAGTACAACAAAATTTAGCCTTGCATGTAGTACAAGGCAAATATAAAATTTGCTAGTCAATAAGTGAATGCAATACCAATTTTCAAGGATAACTGCCTTGATGAATCCTGAATTTAAATGTTCTGTAAGAAATCCTACATTCACACAAGATGAAACACACACACGAAGTGAAAACATGATCTTTGTTAGTGAGGTATTTCTACCGCCACATATTTTTTTTAGCATCTTGAGCAGAAGGCTCTGTGGACACTGACAATTGACTTTTACTGCTTAGAATAATTTAAGGCACATTTGACTTTCAGATAGTAGCATACATCTTATTCTTTTAAGGAAACAGATACACAGAGTTTTGCATGCATCAGAATGCAAACGGTGAGCCACTGATTTGTTGAAGAAAATGTTCAATTTAGAGATTTGCATATGGACTTAGAGGAACTGCAATAACCGTAGTGTGTTAATTCAATTTTTTTTTATCAGTAGTGGATGTGACCAGATCAGAAGAACTGTTAGCTTATGTTGGTCAATAGATATTGATTACAATTGTAAGATTATGGTTTGATGAGGGTGGAGAACCTTTAATACAAGGAAGACAGTACAAACGCTGCTGAGCAACACACTCCTGAAAAATGATAGTAAAACACACAGCAGATGCTGTCTTTGGGAACCCCACAGTTGTTACTGATCAGTTCTTATCTTTACAGTGATTCAGCTGTCTTGAGGAAAGCTAGAATTTATAGCCATTTATCACAAGTCTAATAACACAATCACTTTGTTATCACTATTTGGATACTTGCAGTTCTTGTTGGCATCTTCGTATCAGAGGAATGCAGCTGAAGCCAGACATGAAGGAAGAGAAAAGAACAAGTAAATAATCTCCAAAGACCTGTAATTCAGAAAGATTCAAAATCCCTCAGATGAAGCCACTCTTCTTCCCATGATGCTACTAAATTGCAAAAGCAAGTAGTTGTGACCTCTTGTCATTACAAGCTTAAGATCACCATATGATAGCTGCTGCAGATACTTTAATATATACACATGTAAACTTTATGGGCTTTTCTTCATGTCCAGGAGGTATTAAGGATCCTTCTTCTCCTTAAGAGTCTCACACTACCTGTAGGACAACAATGGGATTGGCAAGATTCTTTTTTTTTTAGATTGCTGCTAAAATTACAGGCAAAAGGCAGAGTGTGTTTTATGGCATCTTCCCTCATGAGTGCACCCATCTTTCTGCTTTGCTCAACTATGATCAGGGGATTTCTGGGATTTCTGTCTGTGTTGCAAACCTCCTATTACAGTTCTTCTGGGAGCTCTGGAGCTCTGGAAGTCTTCGTCTTCTGCTGTAGATTTTATAACTTCTCATCTTTAACTTCCTGATCTGATATCAGGTGGCAGGAAAATAAAATAGATCTCAGCGTCATCTGTCAACTCGCAGAGCAGACTATGTTAAGACAGGCTTTATTTTCAGTGAACCTTGAGTTAGTTAACAGTTCGATTCTCTGAAGCCCGGGCCACAAAGTCTTTGTATCATTTTAGGTTGCTTTATAAAAATTGTGCAGCATGGAGCTATTTACTTCACAAAGTTAAGTGTTTGTGTGAAGTGGGAGAAGATATAAAGAAGAAATCTATGTACCATCACTTAACTATCTTTCCTTTTTCATAAAAGGAAGGCAACTGAGAAATGATTCGAATTATTTTTATTACTCTGAAGACACAATCATAAATTACCCCCAAACACAGACACATTTAACATGAAAATTACTTTTCAGGTCATCTGAAAGTAATTTTCTACTCAGATCTTAATAAAATGGAATTTCCTAGAGTTAAAGAGACTGCAGATGTTGTTTTTAATGTTTATTGAAAAATAGTTGTGTTGTTGGAATGCAACCCCCTCTGAGTAACCTGACTAAATTATTTCACCCAGAAAGATATAGGAAGCCAGTTCAGATTTAGAAGCAGTGATGTTCGGTTCTCAACACTGACACCACTTGAAAAAGACACTTTGGGGTATAAGAGGTGCCAGGACTGCCAGGACTGAGTTCACAAAATAGAGCCCTCTAATTTAGTGGAAGTAATGGCTGGATAATTTTGACAGGACTGATAATGCAGGCGAAAGAATGTATTTGTCTTCTGGGATGCAGATAGGCAAAAGGATGTTAAAGTCTCTATCCCAGAGCAAGGAAGGCTGAGAAGAGCACAGACTGTAATGCAGGTGAATGCAGGAGTACTTCAGACCACTGAAATGGCTTTGGACAGTGAGTGGGCATGCCAAGAGCACAGTCAGGTCAAGAAAAATTGGTGAAGCTGTGGCAAGCTTATGAGGAGCAAGAAGTATTTAATCTGAGTAACAGATTATGAAGCTCTTCCTTCCCTGGAGAATTTCAAATAATTTTTCTAGCATTGTGGGAAAGTCTAAGCCAAACTCAAACCCAAAATCTGCGCACAGAATTACAAATAAGCCTGCTGCAATTATCTAGAAAAACTGCATTAGGATAGCTTGCCAACACTGTAAATTGTTTCACCTAGAAAATGACACAGCAGGAAAAGCCTGATTTCCAAGTACACATACACCCCCATGTGTTCTAAGGGAACAATGTAAGGCCTGAGGAAGCATTTTCCAAACTACCTCCAAAGACTCTGGCTGCCCAAGGGGACAATGGTGGCTGGATGTGGATCATATTCATGCCTTCTGCTATACGTACCCCCCCCCCCCCCATCTTGTATTTGGGTTTGCACCACAGTCTCTTTGTCTGCAGGGTCCTTTGGGAGTCCCATGAGAGACTTTATACCCTTCTCTTTGTATACTGGCAAATTCTAATCCTTACGTGCAACAGAGCAGACAAGTTCATGTACAATCTCTCATCTGATTTTTTATTTCTCTCTTGGTTTATTTACAGACAGTGAATTCTCCAAAGCCCCAGGCAGTGGGATTAAACATTCTTCAGTGAAGCTCATATCAGGACAATAATGTACTTAATACAGCTGAGAAAATTCCTCCAGAGATAAAAGTTGTTTAATCCTATGGAAATCTGTATGAATTCTGCAGAACGGTTACACTAAGTTTGTCACTTATGAAACTGTGTGTGTTGGTTCTGAGTCCTGTTCCTATCATACAATAAAATCATGACTTTTTGTCCAAGAATGTCTTTTTCCTCTCTTTTCTGATTTTAGCCCACTTTGGGTACAACTGCAATGTGGTTATATTGTATAATATGTATACTCCAGAAGTAAACACAGGATGATCTCTGTTGACCTATCGACAATGCAACTACATTCTTTCAGAAGAATATATATTTGTCCTGCTTAATTCTAAAAACAATTATGGAACTCCTGTATACCTTAATGCCTCAGGAAAAGAAGTGTTAAGAGGGAATTACAGCTGCTGTACAATTCTGCTATGAAGAAAGTGAAGTCCATCAGCTCTGGGTTTCAAAGGCTACCACTGAACTAAGAGGGAAACTGCCACGTATCAGCCTTGCAGACCTAGATACAGAGCCACTGCAGATTCTGTGTGGTTTATGTACCTATATCTTAATTCGTATAATGACAGCTGAATTTATGTTTTATCCAATGGCAATATAATAACTTCATGATGAAGTGTTTAAATAATTCCTATATTGCCTCTGAGCAGCCAGCTAGATATTACTGGCCACACAATACAACATCTGCACTAAGAAAATCTTCTCATAAACAAAGGCAAACTAGAGACAACAAAATGTCTTGCAAACCAATAGCTTTTAAAACATTAGGATGCATCTAAAACAGCACAGCCAGTCAAAAGAGATTATTCTCTTTCTATATATAGCTTTAGTACTGCCTTACCTGGAGTATTGAGCAGTTCTAGGTTCCACAAAGGACATGAATATTCTTGCAGAGGAGAGAAACAAAGAAAGAGGGCATGACCTGTGAGGAGAGGCTGAGGGACTTGGGTTGTCTAGTTTGGAGAAAACAATAGTGAGAGGCGACCTCATTGCTCTCTGCAACTGCCTGAGGAGGGGAAGCACAGGAGATACCAATGCAACAAGACATTTATTCACCTTTTTTTTCAAAGGGCTCATGACCCTGAGAAAGTTCCAGAAAACAGAGAGCTAATGGCTCTGAGAAGAATGGGTGATGACCTCAGAGCACCTTCTGTTCCCTTTTTTCAGTGGGAATGATGGGGCTCACAAAGAAGCCAAATTTGCTGCTTATATGACTGTAGATAGCACTCTCTCATTCCCAAGTTTGTTGCATACAGAAATTAGTTCTTAAAAGTGGTGCAGGAAGAAGCCAGAAAGCCAAATGAAGTGCTTCTGACTATTCCTAAAAGGGAAAAGTGCCAAGAGACCTTACATGCTTGGGCAAAAGAAGCAAGCTACATGCATTCCTTTTCTGACCTCTTAGATCAAGCACTGTTAAGAACCTTTCCATTCACAGCAGTGGGAGGGCATGCTGATGCTCACCAGGGCTGAACTAAACTCAGCTGCTCCAGGTTGTACCAGCCCTCGTCCAACAGCCAGTGAACAGTTTGTCACCCACCCTGGAAACTAACAGAGCAGTTTCTGCGCAAAAGTGACGAATGAACAATTTCGGTAGAACACAATGGTAGGCACAATTTTGAAAGAACACAATGTCTAGAGAGAAGGAATAGATAAGGAAAACAGAAGATTGTTTTAGGATTATTTTAATTTAAAGGTAATGCTATTTTAAATAAAAAGTCAGGTTTATATACAACAATCATGCTTCATGAAGTTATTTATTAAAGAAATTCTTTCAAAGCCAACTACCAAATTTTGAGCATCTGATTTCATTTTTAATCAACTTAGAATTACACATGAACTTTCTGAAAGTCAGGGCACAAGTAAAGCCTTTTAGCCATGGTGAGTCTCCTCAGGGTCCCCGTCCAGTGCACTCACTTCAAGACATGTTAAGTAGCATTACTGATCCCAACCATTTTCACCCTAGATGACTGAGATCCCTTCGCAATGCTATACAACTATTTTATTGTAGTGATTCATCAACTGGCCGACTGACATAATAGACAACATGAAGCAAAGCACCACACAGTTCACCATTAATGAATACTTACAGTCAATACTTTACTTTTCTGAAATTATAAATACTGTATAGCTGTGCAGAACAGCTATATTGCTAGTAAAACATGTACAGACCTTTCTTTTCCACTGTAATAAACTATCTTGATTTAGTATTTAACAGAGGACTGTTAAAACTAGAACATGGAAGCACTCCCTTTCACATTTATATCCTCAAACTTGGTTTTCTTTCCAGATATATCAGCACACTGATAAACTTTCATAGTACAAATGAGAACAGAGTGAAACTAAACTGGAGGTACACTGCCACAAGGAAGTGAGGTACCTAAATCTCAGGAGGCTGGTCAGAAACCATGTATGGTGCTTTTCACACCAGAAAAAAAAAACTTAGCAGAATATTTGAACTAGTACTTAACAAAGCAGTTGTTAGAAATCCCCTCCACCAATTTGATACCAATCTCTATCATAGGACAAAAAAAAGCTGTAGTGTATAATTTCAGACTCATTTTCAAAAGAGAATTATATGCCAAACAATAGCATTCCCACTGAAAAATGAACATCTATCCAGAAAATAAAGAATATGAGGATTATTTATCTTCTAAGAGTGACTCTGCCAATAACTCTCTAATTTTTGAGTGACAAACCTTTAATGCAGCAAGAAGGGTATCTATGACTAAACTGCAATGAATAAGAGAAAACGATTTCACAAATAAGAGCTTCACAAAGAACACCAACAGCCTTTCCTTCGGTGATGACCAGAGTTATCAGCCATCCAGTTACCTAAAAGTAATAGGTGAGATATTCTACTCATGGCACTCTGTTTGGATTCAATTACAGGGTAGGTTTTCCACTTAAACTGTTTTGAGTGTGTCTGTTTTACATAAATAAGTGCTTCCTCTATGAAAGAGAACAAGTCATTATATACTCAAAAGAAAAAAAATGTGAAATTGGTACTTTACTTGTGAAAAGGTGTGCAATATGCTGCACTTCAATTAATCATACTAAAAAATATTGATTGATATTGAATCCAACTCTCAGGGAAAAAAAAGAGAGAAAGTAACAAGTAGATGGAATTTTCTTCAGGGTCTCAGGACAATGTTTACCAGATACATGACAGTATAACACTGAACACCTCAAAATCAGGTGAATGTTCAGGCTAGTGCAAAATGGTATCCACTTCCAGTGAAAATTTGAATGTTGTTTGAAAACACCTTGTTTCTATCTATCATCATAGACTGTGTCACCTACATGCTAAGAAATCCTAGGATATTCAGTCAACTCATGTAAATGCATGGTAAAATCTATGACAATATTTTCAGAGGTATCTCATTTTTGCCATAAGTGCTAAGAATGAGATAAGACTTGGTGCATTGTGTATTTGCTCTCCCTGCTAACTCCTAATAAAATAAATCGTTCCCAAGGAGGTAAATTCTGCTCTGGGCTATATCAGTACAAAGAAAACACAACTTTTCAAAGCCAGAATTATATTCACATAGAAACAGAGTGTAGCCTGATTCAGTTTGAAATGACTGAAGTATAATGTTTTCACTGCTTCCCTAAAGAAATACTTTCACAGTTTAACAGATTTGACTGTTAGGAATATTTTTTCTCCTGATTGCCCCTTCATTTTCATTTGCTCAATTTCATACTCACATCCTGCTAGATGATACAATACATGTTTTACATATATGTACATGCATATATATATATATAGTAAATATGCATACAGAGAAAAGCTGTGCTACCACTAATATCAAAGTGCATCCACAAAGTCTGAAATGATCCTGAGTTCTTGCTTAATGCCTTAGATATAGTCTAATTCTTCTTGCACATATAGTACCACACCTTTCTTTGTCCTGCAGTTTGTTATGTCAGCATCATTACGCATGTGCACGTGTTTATGTGCATAGCTCATTTATTGTTTCCTCGCAGACAGACTGCATTTTGTTTTCCACAACCTACTCCATTATTGATGTGTCAACTGTAGAAATCTCAAACCCCCCCCCCCCTTTTTTTTCCATTTCAGATGTAGTTTATTCAAAAGGACCCAAAGCTCCCTCACAGTGATCACTGAACAAGCAGTTCATCCAGCTAGTGCCTCTGTTGTTTGCTGTTTGAATAATCTAATAAAGTACAGCAGCATCTGTATAGTTAATTTCAGAGTACCTCAGAGCACATCTCGTACAAGAAAGATATCTACTAAAATGACTGCTGTAGACTCAGAGTGGTTGAAAGGTGTGCTGAGGACAGAGGGTGTTAGAAATAAATTGAACTTGAAAGAAGAATCGTGAAGACATGCTGAAAGTGACTCCCAAGCATTACCAATGATGGCTGTTCTGCAAAAAATATTCCACTGGCAGGAAGAAGTTGTAGGGCTGTGGTTACTGGACTTCTCTGGTAACTGGTTTTGGAATTTTCATTTTTTATTTTTGTCAGTAACTCCTGAGTCATCTGCAAGTGGACAGTAGGAGAACATTAAACATAAAATACATGTGCTGTCAGGTATTCGAATGTAGTTGATTTTTAGATTCCTTTTTTGCTCAGTGAAAAAATAAAATGACACATAGGTCATTATAATAGATTTCTGGGAATGAACAGGGAAATGCTGTCTGTTTCCCAGGTGCTGGGAGTACACTCCTGGCTGTGGTTCTGCTGCAGGTAGAACAAGTAGGTACGCTCATTGCTTTCTCACTTGAATAAGAAGAGATTATGGTGAGTTTCTAAATACTAGTACCAACTTTCCAAAGCAAAACTGAGAATGAGGAAATGCTTTGGGAAAGAGTAAATTCTATAGGAGATTATAGCATGTAGCTTTTCCATAGGCTGTTGGTACACTATTTTTACCCATCCTTTAGATACTGCTGCTTAAGGCGTACTAATATATTTGAAACCCCATTTCTCTTAGCCTAACCTTTACTATTCACATTTAATTTATATTTTTATTTTCACTACTAAGCATCCTTTTCAACTATGTTGATACTGACATGGTCTTCCATAGCTGGTGGTGTTTGCATACCATTCTCTGGTAAGGCTGGGCTTAAAGGAATTCCATGAAATGTTTTGTGATCAGCTGCCCACTAACTTCTCCCTCTAAAAATGGAAGCAGTGCTTTTATTTGCATATGTGCCTTACACCAGTAACCACTAACTAAAGGTGGAGGAAAGCTGCATGATGTCTTCCTCTGTTGGTAACGAGGATCAAAAGTGAGTTGAAGAGCAGAAGGCTTTGTAAAAGGAAATGCTCTTAATTTATTATCTATCCTGGTTTTCTTAGAAGAAATTTTGAAAGAAATCTTCTAGCAGGGAGGAAACAGTGATATTTTCTGGTAGTTCTGCTTGTTAGATGAAGGGAAAGAACACACTATGGGATAGGTATGGGCTGTAGGATAGGTGCAGCTATGAGAATTCATCAGGTGGCAGGTAATTGCTTTCAGTGCTGACTTCAGATGTTAGTTTAGCAGATACATATGATCCATGCAGCAAATTTGCCATGATATAGAATTAAAAATTAGTATCAGGGCAACCAATGTGCATATGTCATATGCATGACCTCGTTAAGTGAAAGATCTTGTTTGTCCATGGCTGTTTAGAATAGTCACTGAATAGCATTCTGCACTACTACTGTAGTGGGAATAAGGTCAAGTCAGAAAAATGAGTGAAGGTATCTCTGATGTTAAGAGCCTTGTGACCCATATCTAACATGATTTAGCAGTTAATCAAGAAGTTCCATTTATGTCAAGCAATCTGAATCCATTTCATCATACTTCCTGAGATAGAACATGCAGTGAGAATGACCAGAAGGAACAGTTGTTTTTTTTTTTTTCAGTAAGGGAACATGATGCTGGAACTTAATGGCACTTAGAAATCATTAACAATCAATTCCGTGACAATCTGGGAGCCAGTGATACCTGATGGAAAAGTTAAGATGCCACAGTTTGTACAAGTGAGTTCACTGATGTCACAGCAGCAGCCTTTCAAAGTATATATCTTTAAGATTCAACAGATCTGAACTGTGGCAATAGCCCAAGACAGAGAAAAAAAATGTCACCACCTGCTTTCTGTCCATTGGTTTATGAGGCTGTGCATTGTTGTGAGGTAGTTTCACAGCATCTTATTTGCAGAAATCAAGGAGCTGTTTACTTTTGCTTTTGATCTATAACCACTCAGAGGAAAATACACTCAAAATGTCTCCCAAAATACCTGGCATCTGCAAAGAGATGTGTTGACCATGTCTGTGTACTGCACCAGAAACAAAATATTTTTTACAACACTCTGAGGAGTGAAGAGAACAGTGGAAGCCAATGAATTGCCACCTTCACACTGCTCTGTTTGTGCTGAGCAAAAAGTAGCACTAGCACACTAATCACTAATAGGTCACATCAAAGCACTATAACATGTCCATATTCTAAATGGCTTCCAGCATATTTAATTCTGTTTATATTCTGCACTTGTAGCTTATTTTCTTTCTCCTCTTTACAAAATGGACTGCTAATGGAATGTTAAGTAATTAATGAGCTATAAAGGCTAAAATTGTTAGGAATTCCTGAATCATTAAAGCCAATTTACAGCTCACAGAAAGCTCAAACTGAGGAACATAGAATGTGATGAGAATTGAAGCTTAATTTATAGACGATAAACTATGCTTTTAAATATAATTACATTTAGTGTAGGGAAGGAGTTTCACTTTCTAGAAAGTACTAATTATGTATTGTACAATAAAAAAAATAGGAAACAAAATAATTAGTAAAAAGAAAAATGCAAAACAATTTCAATTCTTTTTTGCTTAAACATTGCACAGAGTTTTATATCTCCACATATAATTTCTTCCTCTCCTCTGTATTCTTTTCCCATCTTTTTGCCTGGAGCACACTAACTTCTTTGTGTGGTCATTTGGACTTTATTTGTTGTTCTAACTGCTGGTTATCTGAGGTCTATAAAGCATGATGATTCATTTACTGAAAATGTAAATGTAAGGCAGGTCACTTTGCAATAACCTCTTTTGCCGCAGTGTAGCATCCACAAGAAGATGTTTTTTGTTAAGATGTCAGCTTATTCTGTAATCTGCACTGTTATCATTTATTATGCCGCTCCACATAATTTATAAATTGCAGAAATACTTTACAAACTAATTCTATGTTAGCTGAGTAGGTTTCTGAGCACAGTGCTTCAGCAGCAGGCAGGGAATGGAGCTCTGGGTTCACAAAGTTGAGCTCTGCATTACCACACCAGTTATTACCACCTTCTCTCTCCATGCAGAAGGAAGAAGCGTGGAGTGAACACTATTTAAGCTGTTAAGAGATGGGACTAACTGCTCAAGTGAAGGGATAACCTAGCTGTGGTGGGCTGGGAAGGAAACATCACACAGAGACTGAAACAGGATATGTCTGGGTAGGATTTGCAGGTTATTTTCTTATCACGTGAGCTCCCCTTCTGTAGCTTCTCTCATCTGATTGCTGTTAGATTGTTTAGCTGAGATCAGAACATTTTGAAAGAAGGGAAAATGAAGTGTGTGGCTCCTTGCTTTTTCTCTTAGGGATTGCCCTGAAGGCAATGACATTGCACCTCCAATGCATCTTTTGAAATCAGCAGAGCTGACTTAAAATGGGAGAAACATGGAGCTGCTGGTCAGGTTAGCAACTAGTAGGTTGCTTTTCCATTGAATAATCTGTTTAAAAACACAGTTTTTGTCCTTTAAAATTTGAAATATAAAGCCTTGCTCTCCTGTTACTGTAGAGAAACACGAAAAGTAGATCAAAAAGAAACTGAAGACTCTTCTGAGGAAAAAACAAAGGTGTAGGGCACAATGGAGCACATTAACAATATCTGAAGGACAGAGGCAATTAGTATAGATTAAAGGCATGTCTGATCTACAGCCCATGTGCCTCATGCGGCCTGGCCTGGCCCACTCTGTGGCTGCCCCTGCCGCATGCCATCATGGCAGCAGCTCTGCCCCACTGAGCAGCCCGGCCCTGGGCCTGCAACCGTTTCACAGCAGCAGCCAAAACAATCCCTCTTTTCTCAGTGCTGCCCAGGCAATCCAAAAGGCTGGACACCTATGCATATTAAATCACAGTGGAAATTTCAGAGCACTTGCAGGGAAGCTGAGAAAAACATGGCATATCTATTTTTAGTTTAAATCAAGCTGATATTTTAGTGTTTATCATTCTGTTTCACTGGGAAACTTAAGAAATTCCCATATATTCTTACCTCATCTGTTTCCTGCTTGTTCTTCCATCGAGACAGAGACATGCAGAAATGCATTAGTGATCCAATTTTGAACTTTCAGTCTTCTCTTTGCCCTTTGTCTTACACTGAGTATTTTCCTCTTCTTGTTTTCTGTTTGCTGGAATTCATTCTTGATTTTATTTAAAAACTACTGAGTCATCCTTCCTTTAGCTGAATATCTCTTGATTGCTGTATTAACCCATTTGCTTATGCGCTTGGCAAGGAGGTGAGGCTGCAGTTATTGTCTGCAGGCTTTGCCCAGGAGAGCAGTCACACCAAGAGGAAAGGGTTTGGGGCTCAACCAGCATCTGAAGGCAGGGTAAGCTGCCTTCTTTTAATGAGACTTGTCAGAAATATTTTCAACAGGCTTGTTGCCTGTATTTCTCCAGCTTTCATCAGCCAGCAGCAGCCCAACAATGATCCCAGTTTCTGATCCATGGACACAGAACTTCTGTGCTTCTCAGTTTCTTACACAGTGAGAAGCAAATTTCTAAGAAGGCTGTCAAGTGTTTCCTCAAGGAGCTTCACCAGGAAACTAAACCACAAGTGGAATATCACGCCCTGTTTTATTCAACTAGCAAAATACTTTCTACAGTTTAAGCAGGCACTTGATACCATTGAGCCTGCTTAGACAATGAGAAAAAATAAATTTAATCTTAAAACCCCAAGAAGTACTTGTCACAATTCAAGGACAAACACTACAACAGGGCACCACAAACATTTCTGCTTCAGACCCAGTGCTAATGAGCAAGATGATCCAAGCTCCCAAACAAACTAGTATTTTGTTACCAAGAAACCTGGTACAGAAGACCCATGTGAACAGAGAAACAGTCACAAGATGCTGATATATTTATAAATATGTATGTGCCAAGTAAAGTTACATTTTTAGAATGTATGAAGGCAAGTATTTTTGTTACATGTTTTTCATAGGATGATGTGTCTGTCTACCATACTGTGTAAGTAAGCTATAGTATAATCTCATTTCACTTTTTTGGGCACACTGGAAAGGCATTGGTACGATAAGAATTTCTTGCTGAAATTGTACCCAGAGAGGTGGTTACAGCTGGTGTTTTTCAAATCTTGTTTCTTACCACTTTATTGCCTTTGGATAGGCACAGTTAGCTGCCTATCTGGTCACAATCATAAACTGTTGATTATACACTATCATCTGGTGATTAAAGATTTTTTTAGAATTTGCCTCTGAATGCTTTAACTGCAGTTTAAAATCTCAGTGTGTAAGATTGTAATGTGGCTGCTTTACTGATTAAGTAAAGATTTTCTCTCTGGAAATCTCAAGGAGCAGTATTTCAGCATGCCAAACTCAGTCACTTCTCAGTCCCTGCAAGCTAAATCTTACCTTAGTATGCAAAGTACATAAAGGCTGTAACTCACCTTTTCTCAACCCCAAACCAGAGGCCTGCCCTGGTATATGAAGTCAAAAGTGAAACTAGAAGAAATGAGCCGCAGCAGACATCTTTAATCTTATCTAACAGATCTGCTGCACATACCTGCCTGCTCATTACAATGCAATTTTCAGGGCGATTAAACAAAGTTCAAAAGCGTTGGATGCGGGAAGAATACATAGCAGTGTATGGATTGCTGGATGTGTATTGTGTGCATCTGTGGAGGCTGCATGTGGTTATACATGCAGCAATCATCCTTAGGCATTCTACTGCAGGATAGCAGTAGAGGTGGCTTGGCTTACAAGTGGATGAGGCTGGACTGCATTGTCCTTCTTCACTGCCATACAGTGACAAAGGCCTGAATGTGGTTTGCTTAGAAGCTGTTCACTTCAGGCACAGCAAAAGAAAACTTTGTTGAAACTGCAATCTGAGCAAAAAGAAAATGGCAGCAGTCAGCCAGAAAGAAACTTGCTGTTATACTGTGTCACAAGACTGCTTCAATGAAAGGCCACTGCCATGGAAATCTATCACAAGAAATGGATTTTTCAGTGGGAAAATCCATCACTGGCAAGGCAGATGAATATATTACAGGTGATGAATATGTAAAGATTGAAAAATTTTCACAATAACCACAATCTATCTCCCAAGAACAGCAAGAAAGCCATAGATCTGCTTTTTTTTTTTTTTCACTCAAGTACTTACTGATTAACAGCAGACTCTTTTTCTGCTTACTAACTGCTAATAGCAGCTAGCAACCATTTTGCAGGTAGAATAAACTTTCGTATAGCTAATACAGTCCAACAATATTTATTTGATTATTTACCGGTTCACTGTTGTTTAGTAAGTAAAAGCCAACTGAACTCCATACTTCTGTGATGAATGGGTGAAAGCATTTTTCTCATTAACTTGTATTCCACTATTTTCACTAAATTTTCTGTTTAAAATCACCAGTGTTATTGCCAAAAGAATATTTCAAAAGGTGAATAGAAAAAAATAAGTTTGTACTGAAGTGATTCTTCTAATCAATAGAAGAGCAAAATGGTTTTCTTCTTCGATGCATTCATTGTATCATGTCTCCAGCCTCTGTTTGCCTGCACTGATACTGCATAGATGATGACAGTTTGGTTTTGGCTTGAATTGAAATTTCAATTTCAGCAGTCAGTGATGTTCCTTGGATGTAATTATTTCATGTATGAGGAGTAGGTCCTCCTTTTTTACAGGCATTTTCCTCTTTGTATTTGTTTCTCTAGAGAGTGAGTGAGAAAGAAAATGAGAGAAAAATATAGATATTCTAGCATATTTCAGCAAAAAACTAAATATCAGTCTGGATAATCCTTAGATACCAACATGAATTTCTGAACATGAAATGTCACTTTCAAAAATGTAGTTTTAAAGTCTGCTTCCAAATATGGAAATGGTAGACGTGTTGCAGGCAGATGTATTCAGAACTTCCACCACATTCTGGCTCATCTTTATTTCCTTAACTTATATGTATCTACAGTTCAAAAATGGAGATTTCCCATGCCAGTTTCAAATGTAATTACTTGTTGTTTTTCCTCTGAGGAATAAAATAAAATGCACACACACAAAACCCAAAAAACTTCCAAAATCTTAAGAGATTTGATAACTTATTGATTTTTACAATACTTGTTACTTAGCTTAACCTGTACTTAGTTTCTGATCATTAACTTCTTGAACTTCTTCTGATCTTTTGTTTTGGAATGACAAAATATGTCAAGAATGGAGCTGCCTGAAAATGTGTTAAGAAATCTCTCTCCTTCTGCACTTCTATTATCATTAAGAAAATCCCTAAAGGGGAAAAAGAAAGAAAGATAATGCTTCATGCATGCTCCATGTGTAGAGCTGTACCAAGCAAAATCAGTTCTGTTGTGAGCTAGAGTGGCCCATGATTGTAATAATAGTAATTGAGCAAATTTGGGCTTTAGGAATATACAGAGTGGCCAACAATTATGTCTCTCCTTGCGCTGTAGGATTCTTGATTTTCATTTTTCAGCATTTGCTGAGTGAGGATATCTGAAGTTTTCTTCCAATCTCAGAAACCATGCTGAAGTCTGGAGCTCATGCCCAAACATTGCCTTGCTTGGAGCTGAGGTGTAGAGTAGACAAAGCATGCGTCTAGAGCATGAGCCTGGGAAAGACTCCTGGCTTTTGCATTTTAGATATCACAGAGGTACACATGCATGTAGATAGGACTGTGGTAGAATATTACCTCCAAAGACTATCTGTAGCATTCTGTTCTGATCATTGCATGGCCATAACTGTTAAACAGTTCTAATTTTTCCCCTAAGGTGGCTACTTTAAATTGAGTAGAAGTAAGTGAGCAAATCTTGAACTGACCTTGAGCAGTGTAGCATGCTCAATGTACCATGCAGGAATGTGGAGAATCAAATATCACAAAGAATCACAGAGAATAAAAAATTATACTTGGGAAGGAAATCATTGAGACTAACTAAAAAGGCTCGTGGTATTTTCATTAAACATGCACTATCACTTTTCTTTAATAAAATAGAAAATAAAATGAGGAAAGAGAATGAAAAAGATTGAAAAGGAAGAAGGATATATAAGGCAGGAGTCATGTTTACATTAAAAAAAATTCATACAAATGAATTTCTTTTAAAGGAAATAAATATTCCAAGGGCTGAAGTGAATTCTAGGGGAAATATTTTGAGAATGACTGTATTCTACTGAATACAATGGCTCCTTGAACATCTGTCTCTTGCACTGACAATTGCCTGAAAGTCAGTTCTGCAGCAAATGGTAGTTGTTTCAAAACCTATCAGAGAAAGAGTAAACCGTGGACAATTATTAGTATTTTTCTTCATTACCTCCAATTCTACATACTAATTTCCTTCTTTTTTTTTATAGGGGAAAAAATCCAGATGGCAAGCAGGTAGGTATTATATATATTGTGCAAATCAAAGTAGCTAAACAATACATGGTGGTATCTAAACAAGGTTCCATGTAGAGCTCTGTGCTCTTTACTGTGCATTTGTTGTGTTCACACATGAGCTAGGAGCACATCACCTTTTTGTTGTTGCTCTCAAACTATATGGGAAAAAGAAGGAGCATAGAACTTTGTCCCCTTTGGGCAGTTAATGGGCAAGGTGAGAGATAGAAATGGGCAGAGGGCAATCTTACAGGATTTCATGACTCACATTGCTCAGCTTTTTGCAACAGACTGTGAGATTCAGAGTGGAACATGGGTTCAGTTTACAACCAACAGTCACTATATTACTATCAGAAATGACACTTGTGCGAACAGTCTCTCATGAGTGACTGAGAACATTTGATGTTTAAATGTACAAAGAGTCAGGTTTAAAATGCTTACTGCTAAAATGCTGTTACTTTTTAGCTAAGGTTTTACAGAATTTCAAAAGCAAGGAGGAACCTGTTATATGGTATGATCTGAAGATGTACAAGTCCATCATGATGTCAGAAGAGCAAATCAGGTGTATGTAGCCACATGGCCTTTACTGCGCACTGAAAAAAGAACAAGACAGTGACTTTACGCTAACACAAACAAGATGACATCTTGCCTTAAATTTTAAGACAAAAATGTAGTTTGCAGTATTCCTGTATGATACATTAGAGAAGTGAAGCTGTAAAATGTATATGTTATTATGTTGTAAAAATTCTGATAGAAATTCAAGAATATTTTCTCTGGAGTCACATCAGTTATTTAAAATTAAGGAAAAAGAAAACCATGAATTAAACAGAGATAAAAGTTGCAAAGGCTAAAGTAGAAATAAAGGTTAACACAAAGAAATGTGCAATCGAGCTCTGTAGGTCTATGGACCTGCTAAAACTCACTGTGTGTGTCTAATTGCTATCAGACATATTTGTGAGGAATGAAAATAGCATATCTGATAGAAAATATTTAATAAGGTGATGCAGACAATACAAGCCGATGAGCTTCAAAACTGAAAGACTTGTTTGTATGGCATTGAAGGTTAACGACAGGAAATGTTATCTGATAAAGTTCCCATGGCTACAGCTTTGTCTTTATGCGGATGCGTGCGTTTGGGGTGCCATTTAATGATGCGACCACTGCAATAAACAGACAGAAGCTATGATACAGAAAGTTCACAGCTGTCAAGCTATGAGATGTGAGCTGCTGTCTCTTCTGTAGAAACGTCACTTCATGGCTGTTGCACTCTGTCTCCAAACAAAGAAGCAGTGCCAGACAAATAACGACAACTTTCAGGATCCAAAAGACCCTTTCATAGAGCACAATCTTTGTCTTTTATGCTCTTAATGCATAGTAGCAGTGACCACTTTCTGATACAGGAATGTAGAAGAAGAAGAGTAAAAAAGCCTATTTACAAAATAAAAGGAGTGAATCATGATTATTTTAAAGTTTATATGTAGGTATATGGCCTTAGGATAAACATTAAAAAAAAAAAAAATTCGTCTTTCAATTGGCATTAGAGATGGATAGAAAACCAAGATGGCAGTGCATGGTCATTTCCTGGACTGAGAAAGCAACTCCAGCATCTTTAGAAAGTAATATTTTGTGAGGTTTTATAAGAAGAGACCATAATACTCCAGAAGGAAAAGATTATGTTATTTATCAGGAGTCACAGTGAAAGTAGGAAGGAGTTGGGCAATGAGACATCAATAGAGAGACTTCTGGTCAAAGAAACTCTCTCCCTAATGACCTCCATGAGCTCCAGTGAAACTGGTTTTATTCACATACAGTCAAGGACCAACAGAATCAACAATATAGAGCTCTGCTGGAAAAAAGAGATACTCAGGTGGAAATATGGATATAGTTTCTGAACAGAAAGTAGTATTGCACAAAGATAAGGTTTTTCCATTGAGGCGCTTTGGATTAAGGGATTGGAATTTGATGCCATATAAATGTTTACTTCTCAAAAATTTATTAAGATGGGTGATTAATTCTGTCGAAAAACAAATACTTCTACAAAGTAAAATGTCTAACTGCAGTACATTTTCCTGGGAGCAAAAGTGTATAAAGATTACTTGCATGTCATATTCTTGGCTGTGTTTCTGCTTACCTACCATTTAACTTTTGTAGAGATAAATCTACTAAGTTTCAAAGGATGTCACATGGTATAGGACTCAAAGGCTTTACTCTTCGGAGGAGTACCACTGCATATATGGATGAAACAGAGAAGACTGACATTAGGAATATTAATAAAAAGCTTCTTTTTTAAACAGCAGCTTCAAAGTTCACTGATAATAACAATGGCAATAACATGTGTCTTGTCAAACTTATATACAGATCTTCTAACTATATTTAATTAAGCTGATCAACACCTAAACGTTCCATCTTGCTTTAATAACAGCATTGTAGAACAGAGTGCTTCCTGGACTAATTTGATATGAATGGAGTACTCTGAATATCAGTAAAGCAGTCACACTGTTAAGATTTCTTCAAGATGTGTTAAATGCCTTGAATATCTGGCCTGGGTAGCAGCTCTAGCACTTTTTGTTTGAGATCTAGGGCAAGGAGCCTGAACTGCAGGCGCAGAGTTTCTTGTTCTTATGTATGATGGTGTCAGGCTTGCAGCTGGCACATGTGCTGCCAATGCTTTAGTTCTAAAGCTTAAATTCAGCCCAGACTAAGACTAAGGAAGACTTCATGGAGTGTTATGAAGTTCAGGCAATGATAGACCCCACATAAGAGCTGTGCCTTGTGTCTCACTTAAACTAGAATTAATGCAATAAAGTTGAGCATGGCATCTGTGGCCCCAGCAGAGTTCTCCAGTTGATTAATATAGCTAGACCCTTCAGAAAATGTGTTGCACTAAAGGAAGTTTGCAAGACTTTTCCAAATTACGGTCACAAGCAGTTTTTGTAACTCAGAATGCTCTAAGATTAGAAATCCTAGGAATTGTATAAATAAAGGTCATCCACCCAAACTAGATTAGAACTTAGGGAGATACAAATTTATTATTCAATTCTCAAAAAGTTCAACTACAGGTGTTCTTTCAAATGCTTTTCCAATGAAGACAATAGATTAAAATACATGAACTTCTTAGCATTTATCATAGGCTGCAGTTCTTAATGAAATACTGTGATATTCCAAGTTCCAAATGGATCACAGAGTCACAAGGGAAGTAGCAGAGAAGCCCAGGTCACAAAATACGTTGCAAACTAGACATCCTGGAGAAACCTTCTGAAGGATCTTATTTTTTGGTGCATCTGAGAAGCCCTATGCCTCCAGTGTATATGATGCATTCTTCAACAATTGATTCAGAACTCCTTCCTTCCCTATAACATACTCAAATGTTTGTTGTATGCTATTTTGTGTACTTTGAATGAATGCTATTCTATTTTTTTTTTTTTAAATGAAATATATTCATTTTGTATCACTTCTAGCTAGAATATCCCCTACAGGTATAGGAATTATCTGATGTTGAAGTCAACATGCCTGCTGGCTTTGATGGTATTTTTTTCAGAAGTGTTTGGTTTTATTAAAGATCCTGCCTGGTGTTCTGCTGTATTTAATGTTAGTATAATAAGACTGACATGAGTACAGGAAACAGATTGTGCAGCGGTGCTTTTTGAAACTTCTGGCTGGTTCTGTAGCACATGAGAGATTTTAAGTGAACAATATCATTAAATGCCTAGTGGAAAATGCTTATAAACGTACTTTACATGTGAGTACATAGATAAAATAAGTTTGTTTTCATACAAGTTCCTTCAGAAAGAGAAAAATTGCTGATGGTTTGCCACACCAGATGCAAATCCTTAACAGGACACATATATTGGTGTTAAGCTGAGTATAAGGCAAGATGTCAGTGAGGTGAGCAGAGCAATTTGTCCAAATGCCAAACGCCATTTGTCAAATGCCAAACAGGCATTCTGAGGCAAAATGAAACTCAGTAAATGATCTTATGTCGACAGCTTGAAAGGTTTAAATACTGCCTGAAGTATAGCCCCAAAAATCTGAATATTCATTGCCACGTGGGCAATGACAGGAAAAGTTGCAATAACTTATGACAATGATCTAATTGAATTTGAAATGCCATGTAAAGAAGCCAAGGAGTAGGAAGCACATCCCATAGAAACTTGGGAAAGAACAATCTTACTTATCAGTTTGACATATTGCTCTTCACATTTAAATAAAAAAGCAATTTCTTTTTTGTAAGCTGAATTCTGCAGCCCTTGGGAAAGAATTTAGTCACAGCTACTGCAAACCACAGACTATTATCATTAACAGTGATGTACAACCATTATTAGAAGTATAGAAAATGTTTTGGCTTAGGAACAGTTCAGGAAAATATTTTCCTGGTCACTAGATGAGCTGCAAACACACATACAGGGAGGAAGTCAGAATTAAGTTTACTTCATACCTCATATTTTCATTGCCCTTACAAATGGTCAGCACGTGGTAACCATACTTCCCCTGTTCATATTAATTTCCAGAATTCCTAGACAATCCTACACTCTTAATGTCAAGGCAAATTATAATTATAATGATCCCAGTAGTAACGTAATGAAAAATTAAAGTAAGCCATAAGCAAGCAAACTTACATATGGGAAATAGCTGTACAACAAGTAATTTGACTAGAATATAGCAGTGTTCAAAGAAGTTATTCTTATGAGGATTCCCATAGCAGAAAAAAATACAAACAACTGAGGAATACTCAAAAGGTGACCATTTTCCCAAACTATTAAAAGTGACTTTTTATGGAAAGAGGAAAGATTGACACTTTATCTGTGTGAGGTTCTTTCTAACCCAGAATAATGTTGTCCCTGTGCAAAAGCATTATCATCACCGTGACTGATACATCACTGGAGCAGCACTAGATCCAGTGTTAGGTAAAACTCCAACACTGCTGTAGCTCTTCCCAGGAGGAACTGAATGAATCTGCAGTCCCCAGACTGCACTCGGGAACACCTCCCAGAACAGCTATATGCCATCGTTAACTAGGAACCACTTCACCAGTCAGTAATGTGAGTTGTTCCTTGGGGATACCCTCCTATTAGGGTGACTACAATACAAACTGTAGCATTGAGCAGGTGCATCAGTTAATCCCCAGTAGCAGAACCTTTGCTTTCAGAGTCCTTCAAAATACTTTCATTTATTGAATGAAAATTTTGGTGTGATCCAAATCCTGCGATTGACACATATTCCTTTCCTTTCAAGGGAGAATCATCTACTCAAAGAAATCAAGCATTTGCTTGGTATGTCTTCCCAGTATCTTATTTTGCCTGAAATGTTTTCTTGCCTGGATATATCTCTTTGCAGTAGCAAGATCAAATTAAACAAACAGTACAGTCTATCATTACTTGGCACAGAGTAGGACAGCAGGGCACAAAAGAAATGTTGTAGTTTCATTCTTTGTATATGTTTCACATTTGGTCAACTAATCTTTTCCAAATTCTGTTCTCTGACATGAAGACAAAAAATTGAGTGTGTTTTTATGTATCAGATCATGAAGAAAAAGCTACTTTGTATAGGTGATTCTAACAGCTTTTTGGTGGCTAACTTTCCTTCTGGATAATCTGGGTCAGGCTAGACCCAACTCTGAGGACCTGCTGTCCCTGTAGGTGTCCCTGTTTGTTGCAGGACAGTTGGACTAGATGGCCTTTAAGCATCCCTTCCAACTCAAAAGGTTCTATGATTCCATGAAAGAGACTGTTAACTCTCAGTTTCTCAAGTGCCTGGGCCCTGGGGACTGCACTGCTTTACAGCACACCCATGTTCCAGTTACTTTAAAGCCAATACAAGCACCGCATTATGTGAGTAATTACTGACAGCACCTTTTATTAGCTATTATCTTGGTAACTCTGAATATTGTATTTTAAAGTATTTAACTTATAGACTGATAAATTATACATGCATTAACACAGTTAAATCTATTAACACCTTTGGACAAAATGAATGGGACAACTGAATTATTGATAAGTCAGTTCTATATAATTACATAAATTTATTGTAAGGAGTGATATTCGTCTTTCTGAATCTTGACTTTCAGCCTGTGAGATATACCTATGCAAGGAACAATTCTTAAGCATGTGTTTAAATTTGAGAAGTCTTAAGCACACACTTAGGTCTGAAGCATCTGAAGCAGGAACGGATGCTATGGTCAGCGCATAAGGGAGAAAATGTGCTACACTAGGAACAGTATTGGTGATTCAGTAGGAAACACTCTTCACTACTGACTAAATGATTCAGCTTGGTTCAAAGTATTAAAGTATTCATTTTTTCAGCTGAGATATATATGAATGTTCTGATGACTCTGGCTTTTATTACTCTCGAGGCAATATGAAGATAGTGTTACTGTGGGAAACTCCATATCACCTACGGTTTCCTGCTGTTTTATTTGGACAATACTCATTTGCCATCAGTGAAAAATTCTGTAGTGTCGCAGGAACATTTATACAGTCCTGAAGATGTTTAAGTGGTGGATGAAGCAAGGCATAAAAACTCCTACAAGCAATTTCCAAGCACAGTTTGGATTATAGCTCAGGCCAGAGATGTGCCCCAGTCAGCACTTCACATACAACTGCACTGATCTGGGGAGAAAGCAGTCTGCACAGTGCAGATGTGGCACAGAGAGCAAGCCCTGGCATGGTTTAGCTTGCTGGCTGAGACCAACTCACAGGAAGACCTCTGCGATAGTGCTGAACCCAGAACCATGCTCCACACCACCATGTGGCATGGATCACTCCAGTCATTTCCTCACCATGCTAGCAGAAGCACTTTGAGGCCCCTCACCTGGCTCTGAGTACTAATCTCAATTCCAAACTGTTCTCAGATCACTTAGGTTCTTTTACATTTGTCCTGTATTGCAAGTGTGAATGCTGATGCACTCATAACCCTCACATTAAAATAGGCATTTTCAAGGGCAGATTTACATTGGATTTCCATTGCATCAGTGCTAACATCGTGTAGCTTTAATACTGAATCTCATTATGGAAGGTTGTCTGCTAGGCAAGACCTTCTATCCTGAGCTCCAAGATTAAGTTCCGTTCCTTAAATCTTTTAAATAATTTTATTTGCTGCTAGAGCATGCAAACTGTAATGGGAATAAGTAAATAAATAAATAAATATACAATGTCAGCTTATTCAGCCGGACAGAATACTGAGAAGCCAGAACCAGACACTTCTATTATCTGCTTTGTGCAATTGTTTCACTGGTGCTGAGCAGCACATCAGATGCTAATAGCTTAATATGCATCTGCAAGCCTTGCAGTTGCCCTCTATCAGGGACTTTGAATGAAATCACAGCAGGTCACTGCAGAGCCATTGAAAGGAGAGTTGCACTCCTCCCCACCTTTCTGTGCCTCCAGGCTCATGCTAGATCTCGAGGTAACTTGGGTCAGGGTGCTATGCTGCGTTAATCTCCTTTCAGTGTATTGTTAACTGGTAGCTTTGTCGTTCCTAACACTGGAAAATAGCAGAGTGAAAGTGAAAGTGGAGGACAGAGTTAGACAAAGTTAGATGAGGTTGAAGGTGTCGCAAGATCACTTCTTAAGGTACTTTCAGATCATCTGCCAGCCCATATTCTGAAATATAGTTCTACAGTACACCTATTTCTGTCCGGCTGCAGACTGCTGTCAGAATCTGAGATCTTGGATCACTAAATGTGATGCTACAGATGCAGAGAAACAAGGCCAAGGAGAAGGAGAAAAGCAGCAACATCCTTTATAGCAGCATCTTGCAGTGTGTCTGAAGAGCCTGAACAAAGAGCAACATCCAGAAAACAACATTACAGTTTTGCTTTTCTTACATCACAGATTGATTGCTATGCCACATGTAATGTATTCAGGTCCCCAGGTCCCCTCACCCTTCACTTTCTCCCACAGCAGTGCGACAGGCTATGTGGTTTTGCTTTTAGTGTGAAGTGGGAGTGGATTCAGAACAGACAGCTATGGATTTCTTTGTGTAATCTTGCACAGCTGTCATTGTATTGCAGGCCACAGAATGGCCAAGTCTTATTTTGTAGGAAAAAAACAACTCTTCTGTAGAAAAGAAAAACTCATAACAGACGTAGATTTTTACAGGCACAGAAGGAAGAACAATATTTTTAATAATTCTTTTTTTTTTTAGTAACTCAAGGTACCATCCATGACGTAGAATTAAAAAATACACACTAGCCACAGACATAATATAATTCAAATACTAGTTTCTATGGAATTTAGCTGCATTTCTAACAGCAGCCTGTTCCCTGCTTTGCCACATCAAGGCTTGGAGCTGCTGGGTGCGTGATGCCTAGGCAAGAGTAGTCTTGGCTTTCCTTGCCAAGACTTTTCATATCTTGGGTGTGGACTGGCAGTGTTACTGACATGCTTGATCTCAAATTAGTGTCGTCCTTACTGATAATTAGCTACTTGGGCTACAGTTGCCACAACAAGACACAAGAAGAGCCAGGATAGACTACAGGCAGAAATGGAAATTGTTTGTGTCCATGACACTGAGCAGTTGAGTACCTGGTTGCACCACTGCTGCACAAGGAATTGGACTGAAAATGTTCTTGATCTTCAGTCCAAAATGCAGAATACAGGCTCAGAAGTAAAGCAGAAAGAGAGTAATTTCCACTACTTCTTGTCTTATGATAGAAAGAATGAGATGCTCCAAACGTTTCTTATTCCGTGAAAATCATGATACAGGAGAGAGTAAGATTATAACGCACACAGTAAACTTGCGAATATTTTGTGAGTACCACCTATGCTTATTCTAATTTAATCTTTGGCTCTGCTGGGCAGCAATCAATGAAACTTATCTGTGACTTTGAACCTTTGGTTTCCAATCACAGTTCAATTCTGAGAGAACCTGGAACGAAACATCTGAGGGAGGAGACACCAGTGCAAGGCAGCGGAATGAGCACCATGCTGTATAGAGCAAACATGTCCTGTAGGACTGATTTCCAAAACAAAATAAAAAGGGTGATAAAGGTGAAGTGTATAAAAAGATATATTGCCACCAAATAAACACTAATGCCTGAAAAAAAAGGCAAAATATTTAATTGTTATTCACAAATATAAATATATATATATATTATTCATTAAAATGACTTAAGTTATGGTAAGTTAATAATGATTCTCAAGCTCAATAACCATCACACAAAAGGACATTTTTAAGTATTCTGTATTAGAATTTAGAGTGCATGTCGCAATGAAATATGAATGATATCAAATATGTATTTAAGAATGGTGAATGAGGTTACAGGAAAGTCACAAGCAAAGAGATGCTTCTGGGCAGACAGTGTTTAGACATAGAGAGAGTTAGAGAACACGTCAGCTGTAAGTTCTGCTCAAACACCAACAGGCGAAATCCTCTGAGGATGATTTTCAGGATGGTTTGACACCCATTATATCCTAACAATGTAATTTTGACAGCATTCTGTGTTAAAAGGAACTGATGGGTGCTGAATTCTTTCCCACATTTGAAACTAGGCACGGATTCTTGAAATAATAACCTCTCCCTCTCTGCCCAACATTCACATTCACAATAAATAAGCCTCACCTGCTCTTCCCTATCCCCAGATAAATGAAATGGACAGAATCACTGATAAATTTTCTTTACAGAAAGACTTGGCAAAAGTATTCTTTATAAGTGTTTGTACAGATGTTTACCACTTCAAGTCTGCTTCAGTAAAAGTCACCTCTTTTCTCAGTAGACGTAAGATCGGTTATCCAAAGTCCAGTCACTAAAGTTCTTTGAATCCAAAGCTATTGTGATTTAAAACCTGTCAAAAAATGTTCTAGGACAGGAAATCCGAATTAACCAAACTTCCTTGTCACTGACAACTCCTGAAACAGAATACATACTGTACTAGGCTTCTTTTCAATCATAAAACAGTTTAGGTAGAGTGTCAGGCCCACCAAGAAATGATAGACAGATGTACTTTAATCAGTGCAGGTATTGGCATATGCTTACCTGGCTCAATTTTTTTCTGATAGTGTTCTTTTGATGCACAGTATTTGAGTCTTTCAGGGAACCATTGTTTTTCAGTCTTTTAGACTGTGCACTCATATTTACAATTGCAGTAACATAGAAACTTACATAATTACTTCCATCTCTCTGTTAACTCCAAGGACATTTCTACAGGCAAGAATAGTCTGTGTTGACTAAGGGAATGGATTTTTCCTGTTAAGTAAAGGTGTAAAGACACAAATATTTCACTGGGAAATTAAGAATGAAAGTGGTATGTATGAGTCAAATTTACATTTTTAACAGAAACTGCTGAGTTAATAGGTAGGGTTCAGGAAAACAGATTCTGTTTCGGCACATCAATAGCTTAAACGCCCCATGCACAGTAACAGGAGGACATACAAATCTACTAATAGGCAACTGGAAGAAAATGTCTTAATTTTCTGTTGTATTTGCTGAGCTGACAAGACAGTCTTTCACTCGCAAAATGGAAGTAAATTTGTCATGACAGCTGGTAAAAGAGAATAAATCTGGAGTTTGCTGTGTCACTTGTAGAGTCACATTTCTAAAGATAGCAGCACTTTTTAAGATCTCCTAACTGTCCTTGGCTTTTCTGCTAATGCCCTCTTTCTTGTTCCTCAATTGTGACTTAAGGCCTGGCAAAGAATACGCTAGGATAGAATATATAAATCATCTGAACTTCCTTGTCACTGGATATGAAAATCATGGTTTCAATAGATTTTGATGGGCTGGTTTCTTCATTTCAAATCCACTAACATTTACTGCTCTTTCATCCCTCATTATTTCTTCTCTTAGCAGTGTCCCAGATTTTTGTGATTTTTTTTAATGTGCTTTCATGTCAGATGCTCTGAGAAGCATTTCATGAAAGTATATTCTTCTTTTGTTCCTCCTTGTAGATCAAAGTGGGTTTTCTGAATCCGTAGCAGCTTCCTTTTCCCTCAGAGTAAAAGAATACCAAGATACTTTCCTGGATTGGTGCCACATGAGGAAAAAGAAAGAAAGGAAAAAAAAAAAAAGGCCATAGAGATCCAGATGTATCTAAAGGTTTTTAGTCTGCTTTATAAAATACCAGTATTTCTTTGGATATGCTTTCTTGTTTGAAATGCTATTTCACTCCTTGCTGGAATGGAGACAGTTCATGGGAAATAGCATTAAATCATCATCTGAAATGCTGATTTACACAGATTCACGTGTCCCAGCAAAGGATTTTATTTTCATCTCTTTCTTATTCCTCAATTACTATGTGCAGCAAAATACTCACCTCTCTCCAGAAGCACTAACAAATAGTGATCCTCTCAAATCAAATGAATTTGGTTTCTCTTTTTTCTAGGTAATTTTATGGTTTCTGTCACTTAATATTTAGCCTTAAGAGCAGGTGAACACACCTGAAGATGTATTTAAACTGCAGAATTGTCTGCGACACACAGTTCTGGCTCTCCCTCGTCCTGCTGGAGGTGTCCTAGCAGGAAGGACATGAAAGGGAAGAGTATTTCCTTTCCCAACCCCGATACACAGATTAGTAAGCATAAAAATATAATGGTCCACTTGCTGTAAGAGCAACAGTAAAACGTGCAATAAGCACCACTTCAGGCAAAATGACAACCACAAATATTTCAGGAAGGAATGGCCTTAAACAAGCAACATTACTTACTTTGGTTTTGATTATGTTTTGTTGTTTTTCTATTTTGTTTTCTTTCCTAGAACTGCCTTTCCTATTTTAAGAGTAGCATTTTTGAGTTATGTCAGTGAAGAAATCTCAGAGGAGAAAAATAAACAGGGAAAGGATAAAAAATATCATAGCATTCTAATAAAGCTGAATAAATGCACAGTTGTTGCTGTTTCTTGTTATTATTATTGTGAGATGGTACAGAATGAGATTCCAATCCTAACAAAAGTTGACACCAAAGAAACTGAAATTTAAAGCAAGCATTGCCAGACCACTGGGGAAAGAAAAGTGTTATAGACCAAATAGTTAACAGTCTGATGACCCTGCTATCAAAGCAGGGAACAGCCATTACAAGACACACAAAAAAGAGGCAGATAACCAATGAAGGAATGCAATTTATGATGTCATTATTAGTAATGATGACTATGATGTCAGATAGGCAAAGTATGAATCAGTGTTAACCAGCAAGTTTCTTCATTCTTCTGCTAACAGTTCACTTGTATGAAAGCCTCCTCCTCTTACTTAAACCAGCCACCCATAGCACATACTGTAGTCCATTTACAAGGTATATTCTCTTCAGCAAATAAAGCATTGATCACTAGTCACTAGTGAGCTTGAATGTCCTCTTGCTTCCCTTGAAAAGAACCATCATAAGCTTTGCACACGTCATTGTTATAACACCAGATACATAATGGACTCACACTCCTATGGGTAACTTACACATGAAGAAGTGCCTTTTAAATATTATATTAGAAAAAGTGCAGAATGACAGGAGTCAACTAGCTTGCATATCAAAGAAGGAGGCTGAAGGAAGTAAAGTCCATGACCATGTCAGGTCATGACAGTCAGCACAGGGAAGACAGCAAAAACGACTTCCATGATAGAAAGATCACACAAATTGCACAATGCATCAGCAAGTATTTGCACTTGTATGACATCCCCCACAGAGAATGAGAAAATCTATAAAACACTTCTGTCTGTTCCGTTTCACAAATACACCATGGAAGTAACTACAGTCTGACTTCTTGTCTCATAATGCTTTATGCCCGCATGCAGCAAATGCAATATTGTCTATTGAAAGCAGGATTTGAATTGCTCTTTTACTGTAAGATAGACAAAGAATTGTATTATTTTTTCAACTGTTCTGTATAAGGTATATAATACTCCTCTGATCTCCTGCAGAAGTGTATCTCCTTCATTTTGTTTTGTTGCATTACTCTTGAATATAAGGAGTGAAAAAGAGTTTATTCTCCCTTTTTCACACCATTCAATTTCATATTCAAGAGGTATAATAAATATAATCAATCATTGGTGTTAATGTCAGCTCCTAAGACAATTTAAATGAGGTGAGTTCTTTCCAGCAGTATCAGTCAGCTGCAGAGATCAGTAGAACAACAAAATTGTAGGTTTCCTTTAAAATATATTCCCTTGGTAAAGGTTGGACAAGAAAGCTAATAAATGTTAAGAACAATCCTGTGAATCTTTCATAGGGTTTAAATAACCCTGCTGACTCTTTACAACAGCCAACAAAGCAGCCATATCTGAACAGCTAGGCAGGAGAACAATCTGTTACCTTGTTGTTCTGATTTTGAAAAATGTTAGAGGAAGCCAAGAAACAGAACCAGCTTAAATGTCAGTGCTTAAGAACAAGGTAAGCACAGCAAGCTAACTATCAGTAATCCATCTTCTTGTCTTCAAAGTAATGTTTCATTTCTGACATCCAAATTAATTGCAAGTAGAAACAACTATTAGACCAAAAAATTGAAAGGTTTAAGCTCAGTCATGCTTTAATGATTTCTCTGAACCAAAGTTTTCCTGAGCATCTCCTTCCAAAAAGATCCTTTCACAAAAGTAAGCTTTGTTTCTATTGCTCTGACTAGAAAGATGGGGTTGCAGAAAGACAAGGAAATGTTGAACTATTAGGTAGGCAAGTTATGGCTAAGACTTCATGCTAAGATCTCTGAATTAATAGAAGTCTCACTGCCTGCTTGTCCACAGAACACCAAACTAAGGATAAATGACAGCGTAAATTCTGAAACAGAACTCAAATTTCATGAAGCGTACATGCACGTTTCTTCACTGTCCAATAAATATTGGAAGGAATTTTGTTCTCTAGTCAGACATAAGTCCTCTTGGCAGCTAATACCAACTCACATTGGAAGTGGTCTTCCAGCCAAGCTACATCATCTTCAATGGTCCACATTTTCTGTGGCTTATTTTAGAATACATCTTGGAAATTAGGGCCCCGCTCCCACAAAAACTGCAGTTGCTCACCTGCACAAGGTGGCCATCATAAAATATTCTCTGTGGAGACATCTCAAAAGGAAAACACTGCAATGCATCAGCTGTTACAGTGAAAGCTGACCTGAACTTTCAACACTGTGGTTTTCTCATCTGGGTAGATAAAATGGATATATCAACATTACTAAGAGGTAACTTGTCATTTTTTTGAACATATTTTGACAGTGGAAAATTTTAATTCAGTTAAAAATCTCTGGGTTTATAAGCTATAGGAATGGACAAATACTGACTCAAGCGTCAGACTGAACCTAGTTTCTATGCTGCTGGTCAATGGAAAGAGTACAATTTCTTTCACCGTACTGCAATGCCAGGGTAGGGAATGAAGGAAATGTTTGATTATCAGTCCTGTGAGCTGAAAGAGATTCCAAGAACCGTGGGATAGAAAATGTGGCTATTAGAGGCTCCGTTTTTCTTTCTAACCTTGAGACACCACAGCTGGTATGCTCCATCTAAGAGTTCAGTATTTTAAATGCACATAAGCAAAAAGCAGTCGTCTTTTTGTCTAGCCAAGACTGCTATGACTGCTTGGGAAAAAAAAACAGATACATGAATAAAACAATACAAAAATGCTTCTATTGTTATTTAAGCTTCTCTTTTTCATATCAATTTTGAGCTAAATATATTGAAGGAGTTCTACTTTAAACATAGCAAAACAGCCTGAAGATTTGTGGAGGTTAAAGCAGAACCTTTGGCATGGATCAATATGATTTCTCTCGTTAAGTCAACTCAGCAGTCAGAATAAATTCTTCGGACTGAAATTTTAGAGTACACACCATTCTGTAGGATAAAGAAAGATATTTATTTTGCCTATTATTTATTATTAATCAGATGGTTCCTTAAAATTTTAGGAGCTAAACATGATATTTCCAAGTTGAAGATGATGCAAGGGAGGTGTCATGCTTCCATTTATAAGGACATCAGATTTTCATAAATTCAATTGCACTGCAGGAACAGCAGAACAGCACAATGTAAATTAAACTCCTGGCAGTTGGTTTTGGCCTTTCAGCCTTCTGCACCAAGGTGAATTTCATGCAATCTAACACTCAGAAAGGAAGTTTTCAGCACAGACATTAAAAAACAAAGCTCCTTCTGCTCCATTTGATTAAAGAAAATACTAAAGTACTCACAGAAAGGCAGCAACTTTAAATAATAGTCTTTTTCAATATTATCCTTCTGTAAAAGTATTACCCTTACAGGTTGGTTACAAAATCAATACGATTTCTCAGAATACATGACACATTATCTGATGATATGATGTGATACATTTTGGCTTTGAGAAATGTATTACCCACCAGAAGTAGGATACTTAATTTGTCCAGGGATTTCACGTAAACTCCATCATTAAAATTTTGCAAGATCTAATAGGATGAAAATCTGTTAGGAGTCATAGCTGATCCCTTCTTAGAGGATGAGTTGATCCTCCAGATGTACTTTCTGTGGAATATATCTATATAATTGTTAGATTGAAACAAACAAAAACATAACAGAAAAAATATATATATCCCAAAGGAAGACCAAAATGAAAACTGAATTATTCAGAGAATCAGAGCATCTCTTTGAAATAAGGTTCACATCCTTCATTTTCTGTTTTTCTCCTGTGGCTCAGTGCCCCGTAACAGTAACTTAGCTCAGTTAAAAACCCATATAAATTCTTTCAGGCTTCCATGTTTCATCAGCTGCAAGCTGCAATATTGAGAATTTGAGAACAAGTAGACAGATAATCCTATCTATACACAGAACAGACATAAACCTTGCCTTGAGTCACACCGAAGTAATGAAAATAAGGCCAAAACACTAAAAACCAATGAGCTGTGAAACTTTAAAGCACTTATGCCCCACTCCTCCAATCCTCTCAGCTCTACCCTTCTTACAGCTTGAGAAGCACAGAATCAATCTTATGAGGAAAGATTCTATAAGAGCAGCAAAATCTTATTTCATAGAAGTAATATGACTTAGTTGCATTTCTATGTGTCTTAAAATAAACCTGTTTCTCAAGTTAATACAGTTAATTAAAAATTCAAAAAAAAGAGGAGAGGAG
>JACDJE010000442.1:678109-741426 GCA_016647715.1 Pavo muticus | reverse complement strand
AGAGAAGAGAAGAGAAGAGAAGAGAAGAGAAGAGAAGAGAAGAGAAGAGAAGAGAAGAGAAGGGAAGAGAAGGGAAGAGAAGGGAAGAGAAGGGAAGAGAAGGGAAGAGAAGGGAAGAGAGGGGAAGAGAAGGGAAGAGAGGGGAAGAGAGGGGAAGAGAGGGGAAGAGAGGGGAAGAGAAGGGAAGGAAAATGGTCATAATGGACAGGAAATCTCCTTTCTGACCATTTATTCTGTGGAAGACACAAGAAGAAACTCTGTTTTCAGAAAGGTATTTCTCCAAACATGCTACCACCACTCAGAAGTCATCCTTGAATTGTTTTCTCTTCTTTGGATGAATTATGATCTAAGTCCATTGCCAGCTAACCCGGTCAGCTGAATTTTTTCCCTGTCTGTAATAGTTTGCCTACTAGACTGAACAACCTAACCTCTTCACAAACAGACAGCCTTTTTCTGAGGCATTCACTTAGGTACACTGCCCCATCAGGGCGACCAGTTTAAACTGCTTGAATTTTGAAAATGAAGTCTTTTCAACTGGATTGTCACTGAAAAGAAGGTAGAGAACTGTAGATCAGGGAGCTCTATACCACAAATCCTTCTGACCTGTACTGATCTGATTACTCTTTCCCAGGTGTAGAACTCTGCACTCGCCCTTGTGGAACCTCCTAAGGTTCCTCTCAGCCCAGCTCTCCAGCCTGTCCAGTCTCGCTGAATGACAGCTCAACCTTCTGGCGTGTCAGCCACTCATCCCAGCTTCAGCAACAAACTTGCTGAGGATGAAATATGTACAAAACAGTTAAGTTATGTGCCAGTGCAGTTCAGAGAGAGGAACATATTCTACACAAGATATTTTTAAAATAAATAAATAAATAAAAATCTTTGAACAACAGCTCTGTTTCTGGGGCAGAGTAATAATTTATGATATATAAGTGACTTGTGGAAATCAGGATAAACAGTTTATTCTACATTTTTTATTGAATGCTTCTTGGTTGGAAACCTGAAAAACCAATTGGAAAACAACTGGAAATTCAAGCATGTATAAAGCATGATTTTGCATTACACAGAAAGGCATCAGATCAGATTTCCTTGTGCATGCTTGCTAAATGTTATTTTCTCCTCTGCTTACTTCCTTACCCTTACCATCTCAGTTTTAATTTAGAAATAGCTTGAAATGAGTGGAAGTCAGTGTTCCAAACTCCTTAAATTCAGAAGCTTCCCTTTAGACTGAAAGACTATTTCTATCAAAAAACATAGATACATTATGAAAATTCATTTTTTATCCCATGTTTAAGCTTTATAGTCAGTGCCAGCCTCTAAATTTAATTATTACTGCTGCTCATCTTAGTTTTTCTCCAGACCACTTTGAATGGAAACAGCATTTCAAAATAGCATTACCATTCATTAAAAAAAAAAAAAATCAGAAATTAAAAACTCATTCATGCATGTGCTGTATTCCTAAGTTCTGTCTGTGCTGAATTGTATAGACCAGCCTAGCTGCCTATTTAGATGAGTACCAAACCTCATTTCTTTGCCTTTTCGGGTACCCCTATGCACTTGAAAGATAGTCAAAACCTAGAAAATGTGCCACAGGCAGAATACTCAAAACAACCAGATTCCCTCTAAATTATATTTGTTGTAAACTCGGCTTGTACAGAATGAGACTTTCTTGGGTTGAAAGTGATCATTATTAGTGTCTCTTGGGATCTCCAGCAGAACAATGCTTTTGAGATCTTCTTCACATAATTTGAACTTGAAATAGAGCATGTCCAGATTAGCCAGAGAGCTGTAGGAGGGTGGACCTTTTAGTTTTCTGGAATCAGCTGATTTCACCAAGAACTGGGATGGAAAATTATTACCAGCTATTATTCATGAAGTTAAATACTCCAAATATCATTCTGAAGGTGACAAAAACTGTCATAGTATAATCTTTGATAAAAATGAAATATCACGATGTTCCTAATGAAAATCAGAGTTAAGTGAAATTCAAAAGAATTAAAATAAAATCTTAATGTTTTGAAGCTGAACTTAATTGACTTACATTCCTCCTGGGATTTATTATCCCTAAAAGTATTTAGTGAAGGAAAACAAAAGTGAAATATAGCAGATATGCCAGTATCATGGATCCACATCTTTGTGTACTTCTCAATACCAAGAACTTCTGGGATAATATGGTCTATTTTTGTCTTTTCTCCTGTGGAGGTCTACGAGAGGCTGAAATGTTGTTGGTCCTCACGCTGCCCTGCCACTGAGGAGTTCAGAGTGAACAAGGAGCTGGGAGGAGACACAGACAGGACAGCTGAACCAAACTGGCCAAAGAGATATCTCATGCCTTCCAAGGCTGTGCTCAGCAATAGAAGTCTGGGGAAAGAAGGAGGAAGAGCGAGGAGAAATTACGTTTGTCTTCCTAAGAAACTGCCATGCCTGATGACTCCTGTGCTCCTGTGTCTGAATATCTGCCTGCCAGCAGGAAGCAATGAATGAATTACTTTTTTTCCTTTGCTTGTGCATGCTGCTTCTCCTTTGGTTATAGAAGGGTGTTTCTCTCATCCCGTGTGTTCTCACAATTCCACCTTTTCAGCTCTTTTCCCCATCCTGCTCAGGAGCAAGTGGTTGGATGGGGTTGACTGCCTGACCACAACAGTCTGGTATACAGGAAAAAAACAGAATTAAGTAGTAGTTCATAAGAATTAATGTTATATTTTGGAATTTCAGTCTTTTTTTGAATTTATTTATCATCTAGTAAGTAAAACGTCATAAGTGAATGTTCTGTCTTTTGGGTTTTGTGGCAAGGTTTTTTTTGTTTTGTTTTGTTTTGGTATGTTCATTTGTTTGTTTGTTTGCCTCAGATAACGTATTTCTAATCAGAACTCTTGGACCCAATACATCACTTCCCAACAGCCATAGCTCTGTCTGTGTTGGGGATATTGACAAATTATGTTGTAGCATAAAACAATGAGTATTATACAATTTATTCTTTCTAGCAGTACATACTAGTAATGAGAATCTGGAGCATTTGGTTGTTGAAGTGATTATTGGAAACAGAGCAAACTGTTTACTTGAAATGGGGCATTTTATCTGTATTTTATAAACACATAAGGGAGTCTTTTCAACTTAAAAACACATAATAGGCAGGAGTCAAATGTGGTAATGGGCACAAACTAGAACACAGGAAGTTCCATACAAACATGAGGAAGAACTTCCTTGCTGTGAGGGCAACAGAGCACTGGAGCAGACTGCCCAGACAGGTTGTGGCATCTCCTTCTCCAGAGATACTCAATACCTGCCTGACCACTTTCCTGTGCAACATATTCTATGGAACCTGCTGTAGCAGGGTGCTGGACTGGATGATCTCCAGAGGTCCAACTCCTACAGTTCTGTGATTTTGTGATATCAAAGCTTTATTTTTTTTTTACTTCTTAAGTAGTTAATAGCTTCCCATTGGCCATCTGAAATAGTTCTGCCTGCTTGGATGACTTTTAGAGGACATTATTCAACACAGAAATTAGAAACCCTCTTTTCTTTCCCCCATCTCCTCCCCAGCAGCAATTAGAGCAAATGAAGGAAAAGAGTAAAGAAACAGACTCAAATAAATCTAGATGCAACAACTTCTCCAGCCACTGAGCAATGAGGTTTCATACACTGCTGGATAACTCGTTCATCTTAATCCTTCTGGAAAGAGGTCTATTTGCAATATTTCATGATTTAAGTACATTCTGACAAATTTATTAATTATGCACTCAAACATTATTTGCTGCCTGTGGAGAATTGCTACTGATTTTTTTTCTTGTACCACAGCAGCCTGTGCCTGCTCTTTCCTCTCTTTTTAACTCACTGCTTTCATTACTATTTTCTGCCATCATCTTTTTTTTCACAGTACTCCTTTCTCTCACATCATTAATTCCTTAAGTAAAGAGATCTAAATAGACATGATAAGGAAAGTAGGACTGGCTTATCAAAAGGGAGTAAACATCTACTGTCACCTCACCATCCTCCTTGCCTTCTTTTATTTATAATTTTACTATGTTCCAAAACTCTTCAGTTTGCTAGAATTTTTATTGTCTAAATCTGATTTTCAGTCTTTGAGCATATTTTTTCTGCTGTTATCATTAGCACCATCACCTGTTAAATATTTCGTCAAAATAGATCTGCCAACTCACTTACAATCTGATCCTTGTCTCTGTGGTCCTGATTCCAGCTGCCCTGCCCTCCAGCCAATCAGCTGCTTTTACTAGTAATAATCCAACTAGGGCAAACAGCCAAAGCTTCATTCACAGTACTGATATTATTATCCCATGTCGCTGTTCACGGGGACTGAATGTTCATTCTCCTGACTCCCTCTTCCCTGCAGCACAACCAAATGCTATAGATGTGACATAGCAATTTTTCAAGTGGCCTTTGGTAAAAATTAAAAAGTAAATGACATAAATGAAGAACAAGGAAACTCCTCTACGGGCTTTCAAGCAGCAGAGAAATATCTCACTTTTCAATACAGAGCCAAAAAAAAAAAAAATTGCAGGTTTCTAAATTGTTGCTTTTTCTCACCCTCCTTTGTGTCTGAAAACAATGCTACTTTCAAATCAGGTGACATCTAATTTTAAAATTAATCTAATCTCTTCTTTTTTTTTCTGAACTCTCATGTCACATTCAAAGTATAATGAATGGAAAACAACACTTTAAAATATATTTCACATGCAACAGCAGACACCATGTTCTATTGACCTTCATTTAACTAAAGCAGATACACCACCTGAGAATTTATCAACATATAAATAAATGAGAACATTAAGTACACAAATCTATTGTTTTACTGGGTAGAAGAGGGAATGAATATTCCATGTCATTTCCATAATTTATCTGAACTGTATAAAAAACTTACCAATTTGATTTCAACAGCAGTTGATAATGTCATTTCTTCTTGCAAGTTTAATAGGCTTTGAGCAAATTAAGATCAAATTTCACTCTGCAGATTTGATCTTCTTTTCAACAACAACAACAACAAAAAACTGAAGGAGATGATCTTCACAATCCTACTGTTTGTAACTTTGATTTGCTATTTTATATTTCTTCAGAAAACACAGTGTAAAGCAAGAATAGGATATATAGGAATATGCTGCACTGCACAGAATCTTTTTCTCCTAGAATGATTTCTTTATTGCTATAAATTGCTTATTTTGCAGAATGTTAGCACTCTGCCCTTCAGAGTCAGGAAAGCATGGTCCAGGTCAAGCAAATTCCCTGATTACCTATCAGGTGAAAGGTTCTGGCGTCTACCTGAGTTCAATGCAGCAGCCTGAGCAAGAAAAAGAAGAGAGCTGTGTAACACCTTTTCTCATGTGCACTCCGTGGATGCCCATGTATGATGATACAGATGTGTATTTTGTTTAGAGGTGGCATAATAGAAGCTATTTTTCTATTAGAGATTTTTTCCCAGTTTACTTGGTGGAGCACTCCACCATACTGATACTCTTTAAATGATTTTTTAATCTAATTTACTCTTCTTTGTAAAGGAAAATAACTACTTTGCTAAAAATAGAAAAGTCATGCAAGTATATTCTTGTAGTTAGATGACAGATTCTACCTGTGAAATAAGTGATGTTAACAAGTCTATGAACCTCTAAACTGTTTTGGTGCATTCCTTCTGTCTCTAGTCCACCTACCCATGGCAGTATTTCCACAAGTGTATGTGAACTTTCTTTCCAGTAATCTTGATTTAATTAAAGACTAGTTACTTTTTCTCCACATACCTTCCTAAATACCTGCAAAGGAAAGGAGGAAGAAGGCAGCCAAGATTGCATCCATGCTAATAGGGAGGTGGCAGATGACTGGAACAGCAGATAACTGAAATAAGAGTATCACAGTGGGGTGATACATGAGGATCACCAAAGAATTACATGGACAGGCCATGGTCACTTTTGCAGTCATGATAGATGCTTCAAGAGATGTAAAGAAATTGAAGGATTTGGATTTAGCAGAGTCCAGTGACCGAGAAAAGTAACTCAGGTCTAAATTCTCAGAAGACAGAAGTGGGAGCTTGAATGGATCCTTCATGCTTGATTTTGCTGCTGATTGATAGTGAGATACGTAGGTCACCAGCTAAGAATTACTCTGAGACAAACAGACCTACAAGTTTCCTCTCTACCAGGAGAGAAAACGTAACTTCACACAATATTTACATCTCCCTCTCCTGACCTTCCCAATATACACTGCTTTCCTGTGTCTTCCACATTCCCAAGAGGAATAAGGGACAAACATAACTAGAGACTCAAAAATGTTAACCACCTGAAATACATTGCAACAGTGAATCACAGGTAACTATGTATGTTGTTCCTGAACCAGGTGTGAAGACTGTGCTTGTTGCCCTTGTGCAGTTTCAGTCACTGCTCTTTACAATATACTAGCAAAAGTCCTTACTAGCACTGGAAGATGCATGCAGTGCACCTGAAGTCAATTGACACTGAAGTCAATTTCCATATTCCTTCACTGAAGAAGGATGAGGCTTGTTTTACAAAGCAAGAAAGATTTAAAAAGTTGCATATAATAACTAAAAATAGCAGCAGCAGAAGAAGGAAAGGTCTGAAATCTTCTGCCTCTGAACTGGGGCAGCACAGAAGTGCTGCTGGGCAAGCATACAGAAGTATCACTACAGAGAAGCTCTTTTTATTTAAAGAAAACACTGTAGCAGACGAGAAATAATTGTTCTAGGATTTCCTGAACAGTGAAAGAGATTTTTAACTTTCATCCAGAATTAAGTTGTATGAATTATCTGCATTATTTAGACAAAATGGGTTTTTTAGTCCACGAAGAGGACATTTGAAGCAAACACATAAGTAAACATTATATTCTGTTTATGGATGAAGGCTTTTGGAAGGCAGGGTTGGTTTCTTGTTTGTTTCTCTCATTTAATTCCAGGGGAAAAAAAAAAGTAAAAAGGAATTAATGTAGTTAAAGGAGACTCTTTCAGCAAAAGTGCTGAAGTAATAGTGTGTCATAAAATTCAGAACTCAACCTGAGGTAACCTCTCTTTGTGGATTCGAATTCCACTTGTAGAGGGATTTATGTGTCCTCTGGTGAGATGTACTCTCTCTCATTCTTGTTTATGGGATCTCTGCTTGCTTGGCAAGATGGTCAGGAAAACCAATAAAACCTAGCATGAAAAGAGAGCTAGCACAGCTTTAAATTCAGCAATCTGCCTGGCATCTAACTCTAACCAGGCTGGATGGGAAAAGACGCTGGTTGGTAATGTCAGTACACACTTTGGAGTGCCAGACAGGATAAGAGATTTGTGATACAGGGGCAAGAGAAGAAATGCTTTAAAATTTTGATTGAAATAGTGAGAAGAGAGGGCTATGCTTAGAGGAAAAGAGACTCTGGAAGTGAAAATGTTGTCCATAAGATGTTCTCTCTCTCAGAAAGGCTGACATGAGAAATAAAATTTCACAGGTGATTTAATGACACTTCTTCAGGTCATGCCTAGGGAGGGCAGAGAAATTACACAGCACACATAAATAAAAAATACACAAAAGAGTGAAAAAGAAAAGTTCAGGGAACTTATATTAGCTTTTCCTTCAAATTTCATTGAAGTGTAGGCTCAATGACTACTTCGTAGAATCATAGAACCATAAAATCATTAAGGTTGGAGGAATCCACTAAGATCATAGAAAAATATCATAGAATCATATAATAGAATCCTATCCTAGAATTATATCATAGAATGGCTTGGGTTGCAAGGGACCTCAAGGATCATCAAGTTCCAACCCCTCCTGCCACAGGCAGGGTTGCTAGCTGCTAGATCAAGACCATCTAGGCCAGCTGTCAACCCACTAAGCCATGTCCCTCACTACCACATCTACCTATTTTTTTTGAACGCCTCCAGGGATAATAATACCTCCAGTTCACTGGGCAGCCTGTTCCAATACCTCACCACTCATTTGGAGAACAATTTATTCCTAATATCCAACCTGAACCTTCCCTGGCACAACTTGTGGTCATTACCTTTTGACCTATCACTGTTATGTGGGAGAAGACGACCACCCCTTCACAACAACCTCCTTTAAGGTCATTGTAGAGCACAGTAAGGTCTCCTTGAGCCTCCTTATCTCCAGACTGAAATTCTACACATTCAGACTCATTATTCAAACCTGCTTAAACAAAGTCACCAGATGGCTTAGTCTGTCCGAAAGAAAAGAATCCAAAAAAATCCAAAAGGCCAAAATCACTTTGGCTCACAATTTCCCAAACAGAAAATGTACTCTGAGGCACAGATTCCCAATAAAAGTAACTTTTTTTTTTTTTTTTTTTGGTTAACAAAGCAGTACTTCATCAGAACAGAGATACAGCTCAAGAAAGGCAAAAGCAAAGAAAAAAAACATGTAACTTAAAGGATGTTTACTTACTCTTAATGAAGGAGATACGTTCTTCTTATGAACATTAAAATAAAGGCTGAATTAGTGGAATGCTCTGCCATGATTACTTTCTCAAGAAGGTTTTAAGCAGAAGTCATGGAGTAAAAGAATAATTCATCCAACACTACCAATCAACAGGTTGCATATATCCTAGTTACAGCTTCCAACTGACAGGAGAATAATGCAGATGAAAAGAGGAAAGATAGATATGGCAAGCTAGGAAAAAAAAAGACATCAGACAAAGAAGTTATGCCAATTAACTTCTTAAAAGATGAACAAAGGAAGAAGGCAGTCAGTTTTAACCTATGAAGTTGAACAATCTCTGTTAGTATTGATCTGTCAAACTGTATTCTCACAAACCCATTATCCAAACATATTTAAACCAGAAACACAGGAGATGATGTCACCTGGCAAAATCACAGAAACGGTGTCAAAACATCCTTACCTATCATTCTTTTCTTGCTAATTTCCAGTCTTTAGATTATGTCTTCCACAAAGAGGTATCTGACTCTAGACAGAAAAGCAGAAAGATATACTAAAAGTCTTAAAGGAGGTTCTGAAAAATTGGGTGAAAATTTGAAAATAGATAATTCAATTTCATGCCACTGTAAAGAATTCACATAATGGATTACTCAGGAAGACCATCTGGGGACCTAAGGGAAGAGGGAAGGGAGAGAAGGTAAGTAGGCTTATAGCTTTCTGTCTCTAAATATCTAAATCTCTAAAAGGGACATACTTCTTCACTTAACAGGAAATATTGATCAAGCAGATGATTTCTTTCTGATATTTTCCAAAGCCTGAAAAGTTTTCTCCACCAAAATCATAGATACTATAAGCAGCACACAGTTCAGTTGAGTAAGAATGACTTTACAATGTAGACATATCTATCCAAGGGAAACACACTGCCAGCAACTGAACCGTGGAATAAAACCTCTCTTTGAAGTGAGGGCATCTGGGGAGGGAGGTTGAGTTGTTTGGTTAGTTGGTTGGTTGACTTTTTTTTTCCGAACCCCAAGTTAAATTCAACAAGGTTCCTCAAGATGCAAAGAATTGTTCAGAGAGCTACCACTGAAATAAAGAGGACTGTGTATGTAAATATTCTGGAAAATCTCCAGAGGTCCTCCTATTTGCATCTTCAGTTGCTCCTGTATCTATAAAATCTATTATTTCCCTTCAAAATACACAGTCCTAACTGATCCGCTGAGCCCTCTGTTTAGCTATGCATATTCAGTGAAATTTCATCAATACTTTTCAACAAATTCATATTTTTTGCTAATCTTCCCCTCTACTTTCTCACTCCCGTGTTTTTTGTATATTTCAAATTTTAGATTTTAGGCATGGTTAAAGTCCAAGATAACCAAGATAACATTTTATGTCAATTTCCTTCTAGAAAAATGTAATTGGTAGCAGAAATGGCAAAAAAAAATCATGGAAGGGATTCTTTTCATGTTGTATACGGTCCAGTTTGGTAAACAAAAAGAATTTAAATAGCTCTGAAATCAGTGTAACACATATGGATCATCTGGATCTGAAAATTCTGTCCAGTTTCTTCAGAATTCTATCATAGACTTCTGTGCAAGGAGGATTCTGGGACTGTGCAACACATGTAAGTGGCAGCCAGAAGCCAGAACAAATAAAAAAATACCATAAGCAGTGAAAGTCAGCTAACAATATAGAGTAAAGGAAACAAAATGGTGCCCTAACCTGCATTTTGTTCCCTCCTCAGCATCTGCATGTACAGCTCTCCTTGTAGCGATTCTTCTCCATCCTCCATCAGAGAGATTTCAATTGAATATAATGAAGACATTTCTCACAGTGGTGGTGGAGAGACTCTGGAATATGATAGCCACAGAAATTGTAGATGCTCCATCTTTGGAGACCTTCCAACTCAGGTTTGACAGAGTTTTGAGCAACCTGATCTAGTGGAAGGTGTTCCTCCCAATAGACTAGATGATATTTTAAAAAGTCCCTTCCGACCCAAACGATTTTGTTATAAGTTTTAACCACACAAATGTTCATGTCAATATGCCTGGGCTGGATTTCAACATCTGAAAAACAAAGAAGAAATATTTGGCTTGGTTAGTATCTTGAAGTTTATAGGGTGATGAGGAATGCTGAGTACAGGCATGCTAGTAAGGACCCAGGCAGTTCAATCATAGCCTTGCTATTCAGTCTTGGTCTGCACACCAATGAATCTGGAATTCCAGAATACAATGTCTCCCAGGTCCAGTGAGGGAACAAATGTGCAAGAGAAATTTCTGCTTTCTCAGGCGTTATGGTACTGGGGATGAATGACAGCAACTGTACTGTAACTGATCCCTTATCGATTGTGGTAGCTTTTCATTTACACTTACTTACACTTTTCATTTACACTTACACTTTTCACTTATTCTTGCCATTACAATCAGTCTCTGGCAGTGAAATTTTACATTAGAGGCTATTGTGAGCTAACCAGGCAGTCCTGTTGTTTATCCATAATGGCAGGTGTGTATGCTGTGCAGCCAAATTATTTGCTACTTGGTGTATTTCACCATGACAAACTTAAAAAAAAATGCATTAACTGTTATCCATGAAACTGTTGTACAGCGATCACAGTCCAGTGTTCATTACTCTGTGTGATAAAGCTCTAGAACAGCAGTCTAGACAGGGGCAGTGACAGTAGGGGAAGAAAAATATATTAGTTTAAGGAGTGTGTAATAAATTGCATTTCTATGAAATGAATTATTATACTATCTAAGTAATACTGTCATAGGAGCTTTTCACCATGCTGGTGAAGAAATTCCAAATAAAACCCTAAGAAAATGTAAATTTGTGTAAATCATAGATTTAAATGTAATATGTATGTGCATTTAGCTAAGCCTAATAAATTAAAGACAATTTAGTCCATTTCTTAAGGAAAATGAAGCTCATCTCCATACAGGGGGACAGGAGAAAGCCTCTGAAGCATTTAAGCCTCTTTAGCATCTCAAATCAAGGATCTTCATAGTGCAGCAGAAATGCTAAGTCATGGCCTGAAACACTGATTGAGCACCTGTAGGGAAGGTAGGGCCAACCCAGGAGATCTCAGGTGCATGCCTGATTTCTGCCTGCCTGAGGTCTTGTAAAGGTAAGCAGCCCTTTCCCTTTGTTTCTGTGTTTATGGCTGCTGCATTTGGGCTTGTTCTTATTTGCTGTAGCCAAAGACTTTGCCACCCTGCTATAATGGCAGTGCCTTCCATCCCATTATAGCATTACAACATAGTTTAGCAGAGTTCTTACCTCATTTTATACATTTGTCTAAGTGTTAATTTTACTTGTATGCGATAGTCTGGACCACTATTGATCTGTATCCATCTTATTAAGCAAGATGACTAAAATAATCATTGTTTCAGGAATTATTTTATCCAATCCTGGTTTATAATTACTTAACTGTGTCTGCCTTTTTGGAATAGGAAGCTAAAGGTATTTATGATGAATTTCCATCAGATTAGTGGATCCAATAGAGAATCCCATTGTTATGTGCTAACTTCTTAAGGCCAAGTAATCATAGAATTATAGAATGGCTTAGGTTGGAGGGAACCTTAAAGGTCATCTGGTTCCAACTCCCTGCCGTGGGCAGGGTTGGTGCCCACTGGATGAGTAGGAACACTTATAAAGAAATGTTCTTCATAACGAGGCTTGAGTTTCCACTACAGCTCTTTCCTCATCTGATGCCCCTGATGGAATCACAAAGTTTTCAGCTCCCAGTTACAAGAAAGGGAGAAAGGAAGACCCAGGAAATGGTCTTCTAAAGAAATGTTGTTGATTTACATGCTATTTGATTATACAGTAGAAAATAATGAAAGAGTTTTTCATTCTTATGTTACAAACAGACTGTTAACTGTACAAACTGAATATCTGATAGAGTAGCCCATAGTAGTGTTGTGGGAAAAGCTTTGGTTTATGTGTTTATAAAGTGTATTTCATAATTATTCTACTGTCAAAGAGCATTTAAGCATTAAGTTAATGACTAGTAAGTATCTAGATGTAGAATTTGGACTAAAATATGGGTTATGTTCCCAACTTTCTATCTCCTGCAGTCATGAGGCATGCCTTTTGTTTCTGTGTAGTCTATTATGACTGAGTACAGTTGGACCACGCTATCTGGCATGTAGAGTGTGGAGAATGCCACACTTGGAGTCTGTGCAGAAATCACTTTCATATAATTCAATTACTTTAAGCTGGGAATGAAGGTTTCTGAGGTCACAGCAATGCAGTAATTGCCTTAGGGGCCAGTGACCCAAGTAAAGATGTGGTAGGGTGCGAAATCCACTCACCAGCACATGGGAACCCACTGAATAGGATGCCTCCATAGTATTCAGGAAACAAACAGGCTACAAATGGAAGTGTGCTGTCTGAGTTCTTACAGAACTCTTCACAAGTTTGCGCAGAATTAGAAGAATAAGGAAAAAAGGAATTCTAACAACAATGAAGTGCCAGAAATAAGCATCCACAATGAAGGCTGAAATAACTGATCTATACTGTAGCCACACATACTTTCTCACCTGAGACAGATTATCTGCTCTGCATGTGTTGGGAGCACTCTCAGAAAACTCTGCGTCACTGCAGACATAGAAGGGCCTTAAATTATATCTTCATCTACTTAGCTGTAACACCCATGACTTCTCAGACTGTCTCAACTGTCATACACTCCAATCATTTATTTCCTCCAAATAGGTTTTTTTTGTTTTTGCTGTGAAGCAAACTTGTCCTACAGAGCAAATCCAGTCAGTCATGTCTCTAAGGAAATTTACAGCTTTACCTGTGTGATTAAGACCTTATAAGAACGAGCTGACATACTGTGATTACCTAAAGTAATGTGTGCAGAGTATAATAAAACATCTGTATTACCAGGCACTTGAAAAGTTCTGTGATTTCCACGTGAACTTATTAGCTTGTGAATATTCTGAAAAAACAGGTTGTAAGAATGATTCAGCATTGTCAGGTTTAACACAGTCTTAGAAGACGCTGCACGTTATCTCCAACCATGTACTGCTATTGTTAAAATTACACCATGTTTGCTACACATGGATGAGTCTCAAGTCCACTGCCACACAGGAAGAAATATAACAGCATTTCATGTCTTCAGCAATATTAACTTGGAAAAATATCAGGCAGACCCTTCTCTTCTAACCATTTTAATGCCATACTACTTGAGTAAGGAAACTAGGATAATTTGGATGAGAATTTTCCTATGCTTATTTCATTCTTTCAATTTTTCTGTCTCCCTTACAGAAATAAAACATGCACTTATGGCAGCTAGAATGCACTATATCATAATAATGTGGAGGTAGAACCATGATTTTTCTTTAGGTCCAACTTAATTTAAACCATAATTTGAGGGATATCCCAGCTCTGCAACTACAATTTTGCAGTATATGGGGGAAAAAAGAGAGGGGAAAAAATGTCCTTTCACTATGAAGAAGTATTACAGTTTGAACTTCATTGTGAGTTTCCTGTACAAAACAAGTAGAACCCCAAGCCACCAGATGACAATGTAATTAATGTTAAAATATGCACAAGGTAATTGAAAAAATGTTGGGATTCTTCAGATATAAAGCCCTTCAGCTAAACTCAATTTAAATTGAGAATAAGCACTTGTACTGATCTGGATGAGGGAATTTATTGTCTGAAATATCCTAAAAGCTGTTTTGAATTACCCCATGTGCATTAAATACACTGATATTATCATGTGAAGATTATTGTGTATTGATGGGAGACTGTAAGTTAATTACCTCTTCTGGGTACAAAAGATTCCAATGAAGCTTTTCTCCATACAAATAGCAGAATGTTTTTGTTTAGCCTCAAGTCAAAAATCTTGGAAAGCCTATTAAGGCAGGAAGGTAACACTAACAGCTACTAATATATGTTGTTTGTGAAAATAACATTTTTTTAACAACTAAAAATAATTAGTTGCGAAAACATGACTTTTGGACTCTTCAGAACAGTTAAAATGCTGCAGAATTTTTGCCCCTCATTCACATTTCTTTTCCCTCTTCTCTGTGTAGCAGCCCAGTAAGGTCTGGGAAAATCTTGGTAATCCAGCTTGGAACAGCTAGCATTGGTTTCTAGTGGATGTTCCAGACAGAAGATGACACACTGGTTATAGTCACCAGGATATAAAGTGGTGTTGTCAAGTACACCACTTGGTCTGTCACATGTGCATGTTCACTCTCAAAGCTTGTAGGTACCTAACTTGGTGATTTTATCCTGAAGTGTAACTTACAAAAATGGCAAGTCTTGTGCAGTAAAATCATTACTGCCATCTCCTCACTCTCTGGGGAGTTGAAAATTCAGGCTCTTTCCTGTGTGTGTCAAAAGGAGTGCTACATAAGAAAAATACTGAGGGCTACTCTGAAAGTAATAGCTCCTATTTTATGATGTTGGCCCATGATGTCAAAGGCGGATGTTGGTGGTATGGTAAATAGAGTCTGAACCTTCCCCCCAGCATTCCACTACATGTTGTTGATGTGAGACAGATGGCAGCAGTGGGGCAGTCTGACAGAATGGTACCTGATGTGGAAACGTGGATGAAGCAAAAGCATGTCACTGAATTCCTCCATGTGGAAAAAATAGTACCAACTGACCTTCGATCGATGCTTGCTCTGTGTTTATGAGGACCAAATGGTGGATGTGAGCACAGCAAGGTGGTGTGTGATGTGTTTCAGCAATGGTGACAGTGGCAGTAGTCAATTCCACTGGTGTAGATTGTTATGATCCTGGCATGCAGCTTCTTGTTCATCGCTGGGAAAAATGCAGCTCTAACAGTGATGACTGCTGGGAAAACAGTGTTTTGTAGCTTAGAATTTGCTCTAACAAATAGCATTATTGTGCTCTTTGAACATTTTGCAGTCTCCATGGAATTGAATAGGAGGCATCTTGTGATAAGCATCTGTTCCACTTTTCAGGTTTTCTTAAACTAAGAAAGGGTTAAAACCACAGGCTATAAGGGAGCAGTTATTTTTCATACAAAGATGCTTCACTGCAAATGGCACGGCAATGTATAAGCACTTTTTAATGGTGGGCAGGTACAGCTCAGCCTTTATAGAGACATTTTTTAATTTGGAGCATAAATATTTATGACAGAACTGCCAAGAGAAAGACAAATACTGCTGGCAAACAATTCTCTTAATAAAGTTCAGTCACCGTAATGAGGACTGTTGTCAAAGGGTAAGTGCAAGTTAATTTTTTCTTTAAAAGTTTTGTTCTCTTTTTCGTGACAGTCATGTTGGAAAGAACTGATAATCTCAAAGCTCAATCCTGCTCTCTGCTGAAGTGAGTGCAGTTCCTTTTCCCTCTATTTTTACTGCCTCTTTGTGGGTAAGGTTCTATGTTTAATGTACGTTTGAATGCAGACACACAGAGATGAAGAAAGATTCTCCCATTCAGTATCCTTGTTGTCTGCGTTTTGAAACTATTCAACGCAGACCAAGGAGATCCAAAGAAAATAGACAGTAATCTAAGCATAAGTATCCACAACACCACCACAATATCCTGCTGGTTCCACTCAGGTACAAAGCCTGTTAGATCACCAGCAGGCAGAATAAAAAAGATGCTATGGCTCTGAAATGCAGGTTTAAAAAATAAATAGAAATATGCTAAGAAACGTTTTTAAAAACTTGGTTTTAGCTCATTCTATATCCTGCACTGTCAGCTTTCCTTCCTGACAACACCATTTTAATATGTGTGAAGTAGAACCTTTGGGGACACCGAAACTAAGTGCAGTAAGAGGAAAACTGAGACATGGTTTGGTGGGTGAGGCACCTTGCAATGACACTGTGCTGCCAAATTCACTGGAAACAAAGCGTAGAAAGAATGCCTGCAATACCTAGAAACCTTGCTCAGGTGCAAATCGTTGGGAAGCAGCTTACTGTGGTGTTGCAGAATGCAATTTGAATGAGACTCAATATGTCAGGTCCTCCTAAGCCTTAGCAACTCTGTAGCATGAGCTGTCTCAAACTCGTTCTGCGCACTGGCATGGTATCATAGATCCTTGAAGCAGGAAAGGCCACTAAAATAATCTAGTTCAACTATCCACCCATGCCTCTAGACTACGTCACTCACTGCAACATCTAGCCTTTCCTTGAACACCTCTGAGGGTGGTGATTCTACCGCCTCTCTGAGCAGCCCATCCCAATACCTCACCACTTTTGGAGAAGGCATTTTTCCTAATATACAACCGGAACCTCCTGTGGCGCAACTTAAGGCCGTTACCTCTTGTCATGTGTTGTGGGTGGACAGCTTACATGGTTAAGAGCTGATGACTGGGCTAATCTAACTGCCTACCAACTGAACAGCTTTCTACTTTTAATTTCCTGGATTACCCTGAATTATCCCTTCTTTGTGTCTCAGTTTACGTGTTCTAAAATGACAATGATGTTGCTTTGTTTAATTAAGTTCTTTCAATAATACTATTTGAAGTACTAGCCCATGTGCACTTTTGGTTTCCATGAATTCCAGCAACAGTATTGCAAGGGATTAAGTTTCCCAATGTCTTTTAGTCACCTTTCTGACCCATTTATATTGCAGTATTTCTCTCAGTACACGTCAGCACAAGACTTACTGCTGTGTGATTTCATTTGGCACTTACTGAGCTGAGCGCATAGGGAAAAAAATGGATACATTAAGCTTTCAAAGCCAGTTCTCAACTGGTCTAAATTACTGTCAGTGAACTCGTGTTGCTGGAAATCACTGGAGTCCACTCTTGCAACTTGCTGCATTGTCTGATTCACCATACTAATTTCACAAAACGTTATTTTCTTATTGCTGGAAACACTGAATCCTAGCCCTAAAATATCGCATATGTTCTTGGACGGTGTGATGTGTGAGAAGATGCATCTCCTAATGAGTAAGTTCCAATGTTCACCCCATTTGATACCATAGGTCAATAACTGGAACTATTATTTACCTTTGATGTCAAATATCTTCCCCACCAGCACTTAAAAAGCTTAAAGAGGTTGGAAATATCATTTAGAAATACAGCATATAAGGAAAGAAATGTTTTTATTTCTTCTACAGTATTGATTTCTCCACCAATGCAATGAGATTTGACTACCTAGTCTGATTCCTGAGTTGTTCACCTGCTATATACTGCCATATTAGGACCAGTTTGCAACTTCCTTTTTTTACTGCTTTTAAAAATACGTATAAAGGAGATATTCAAATTGGCTTCTTTTATGGACCGTATATCTTCATATATCTTGCTTTCAGATCTACCAGCATCTGACTTTGAACAGACACATGTGGCAATTTTGAAAAATGGGCTAGAAAAGATAATTGCAAACAGCAGCTTAGTGATGCAAACATTGAAGCCTCAGACTTCATACCTCCTAGCTTTCTGTGCATACATGGTTCTCTATAGTAAACATAACCACATCCTATGCAGGTGTCTTGATATCTGAGCTGCATGCTTGCTTATGGTTTGAGATAAAACAAAGCTGAGAATCTGGTCACTTGACAGCCCAGTCCTCCCAGTGGATTCTGCCTTGACCTTGCCCTTCCTTCACTGGGGTGTGAGACAGGCAGCAAGCACTTTGCAACAGAAAATTTGACTATCCCTTTTCTAGATAAAACAAAGCAGAACCCTGGAAATCCACCAAAATGTCTCTCTCATGAGCTTGAACAGGGTCTGTGATTATGTGTCAACACCTACCATTCCAGGAGGACCTTGGTGTCAGGTGAAGGGCTTGTGCCAATGAAAGGAGGTTGTCCCCTCACCTGGGAAGGTGAACATTCATATAAATCTCATTCATTGACCTGTCTTTTAAGGCAAGAAAGGTATTCAAGATTGCTGTTGAAAGCAGTATCCCGTCCCTTTTTTAGTACATAAACACTGCTCCTACAAAAATTCAGATAAAGGAAAGGGAGTAGATAAAGATCTTAAAATTTTACTCTCAGGCCAGAGGATGTGGGTGCTAAGTTTGATAATGGAGATAAATGACCATGAAGTTTATCTCCTCAAATGTTAAGACACCTGGTCAAGTAGACTAGTTCTGGTCAACTACAGAAATCTGTTTCAGACAAGTTGGATGTAATGCTCGTTGGTCTTCTTTCTGCTAGATAAGCTTGTTTCCCTATTAACCATTATGTTTATTCTAGGCAGGCTGTAACAATCCTGTAAATAGGCTTCATTTCAAGACAGACATATAAGCCCAATTAAGAACGTTAGAAAACCAGGCCTGATACACAGTCTTACGGTGTATACTTTTACCCCCAAAACAAGAAAAGGCTCCAGTCAGGAAGAATTAGGTATACTTGAGGAAACTGAGCTGGAGATAAAGGTGAAACTTGTCCTGAATTTGACTGAGGTGCTTTGAATTTGCAGTTGTAGCAGAATTTGACCCGGAATAGATTAAATACAAATCAATATAAGAAACACCAGCTTTGGATTTTAGTACCAGACTTAATGAGCAATGCTTGAAAGAAATATTCAGTGCTGTCAGAAGACAGATCGAGTAACTCAAAACTAAAGGTCTATAAATGGCTTACCAAGGTTTCTTCACACTGTTATGCATTAAACTGGAAGGTAACAAGACAGCTTTGAAGGATGTGTAAATAATCACTGTAAGTGCATTCCCAAGAACAAAGAAGATTGTTGACAGGAAAAAAAGAGAGAGAAAGAGAGATTATGTCTTTGTCATAAAATTTATTTCAGTTCAGGTTTTTTGATTATTCCCTACCATCACACACTCTGCCCAAATAAAACCTCGCACTTATTTAGTAAGCACTTACTACTGAACTGATAATCTAGACATTAATGTCTGAATGCATCTGCAGTCATGCAAGATGTGGTTCACCATAATTACAACAAAATCAAGCATTAAGGGAAACATCAGTCCTCAAATCAGCAAATTCTTTTTAAATAAAATGTGGCCATGGTACAAAATGGGAGGGAAGTGATTTCTTTAAGCTCCAAGATCCAAACAACATATTGTCGGATCAGTATCTGTTGACTACCAGAACATGTAGGTGTTTTCATAGTTACTTTTCATCAGTAGTGATGGTACTCAAACAGGAAAAGTATCCATCTTCCATATTAGAACAACTAATAAACCATGCAACTGTGTATAAGTATCACTGGAAAAATATGTATTTTTACCATATATGAGGTTATCTTATTTTCTGTACGTTTTCCTGCAAGTAATATACTTTAGTTTTTTTGATCCCTGTATTAATTTTTGGAAATTTAGGGTCTGTATCAAAATAATAGTTCTATTTATTACGTACATTAAGAAATATTTTTTACCTCTCAATTATATTTTTAATTATGTACATTATAAGTAAATAATGTACAACTCCTTTGATATTCTTTATATTAGATTCATCGTCTCTTCTCCAATACATATTTTCTGCAACAGTGATGCCTGTGACATGACCCTAGCAGTTGTCATGCTAGACTCATCACTCATAGACATAAGCAAAATGCTAGCTGCTGCAAATTTACAATTTATCAGTTATCATGGTAAGTAAAAAACAAATCAAAACTCTGTCATCTTGCTCTTAATTCCATTACAGAAGGGTGTCTGGACATTAGTGGTTCTCAATTCAAATGAATCTTGACATCTACATTTTCTGCCTTATGAGTATTTCAGTTCTCAGCTCCATTTCTTGTTCTTACACTCAGTCAGTGGGAGTTTTTATGTTTGATTTGTTACCTCTGGAGGCTTCTCTGAACAGTCCTCTTTCAGCCTCAATTTGTGAACGACCTCTCCTGTGAAGAAAGACTGAGGGAGCTGGGGTTGCTCAATTTGGAGAAGAGAAGGCTCTGGGGAGACCTCATTGTGGCCTTCCAGTACTTAAAGGAACTTATAAGCAGGAATGGGAGCAACTTTTTACATGGTTTGGTAGTGATAGCACAAAGGGGAATGTCTTTAAACTAGAAGAGGAGAGATTTAGGTTAGATGTTAGGAAACTTTTTTTTTTTTACTCATAAGGTCGTGAGGCACTGGCATAGCTGCCCAGGGAAGCTGTGGGTGCTCCATCCCCTAAGGTGCTTAAGGCTAGGTTGGATGGGATCCTCGGCAGCCTGCTCTAGGGGCAGGTATCCCAGCCTATGATGGGGTTGGAACTGGATGTCTTTTTCTCACAAAGGTCTCGAGAAGGTCTCTTTCTGCCCAGTTCTATTCAATGATTGTCACTAGAGTCTATTGCCACAAGCATATACATGCAAAAAATAATAAAAAAATAAAATATTAAGTGGTTAAAAACTCCTCCTCTCTTTCTACCTAACAAAGGCATTCAATAGTGTTAAATATTGCTTTGGAATTTTAATTTTACTAATAATTGCTGCTACGATGCGAAGATTACTCATTTGTTTCCATACCTGAGGTTTTACAGCAAACACTTCATACAGCCCAATGGGCTATTTGCAGTCCATAATTAGCCTCTCTAAGCCATTTCTGCTGAACAACTGTTCAGCTATTTGTACAAAATTAGTTTGAAGTTTAAAAATCTTCACTAGAATTGGTGCTAACTGGCATGCTTGTTAGCAGTCCAAAAAACCTGTGGCTCCATAGAGGACCAGTTGTCTGACATATGTTTCATCTATAATAATGAGCTGCATAACAAGTAATTTGTGACATCCACCACACTCCTAACTTTGAAGTAAAGAGCACTAGGACAGAAGAAATTCTTTAGCAGAGTTGTGATTGTCAAGAGGAGAATACAGCCACACTGGCAGCTGTGGGCTGGAGTTTGTATTCATCAAGTTTCTGTCAAAAGCCAAGCTCTAAATGTAAAAATTATATGGCTGCTTTGTTTTCCATTTCTTAACTAAAAATGTGTTCTTCTTGGGATTCAATAAACAGAACACTTTTTTACCTGCTTCTACAGCGAGCTACGGTGTAACAGAGGCTATACCTAGTGAATCTGATGTAAACAAAAGGGGCTGGTTAGGTGGCATGCACATACCAGATAAGGAATTAATGATCTCAGGAAAAATATCATGTTTTGAAATGTGTTGTACATTGCTCTCCACTCTGTAAATGTCTAAATGTAACGTGCTTACTTTTAAGGACTATTCAGTTAAGGAATTCAAGACGCACATCCAGAGAGTGATGTAACAAACCTAAGAATAAATCTGCCTTCTATGTTGGTATATAAGAAATTTTAAGAACTTTTTTGTTGTTGTTGTTGATTCCTCCAGGAGTGATGAATCTCTCCCTCCATTTCAGCTAACATACTGGTCCTAATAGCCAGAACAACTCTGTATTCACTTAAAGTACAGGAAGCCCTAGGTAACCCAAAACCACTTCTATTTTCCTTTAGATATAATATCTAACAGGAAATTGTATAAACCTGTCACAGAATCACCTATTGCTGGAAAAAATTCAAATAAATACATATGAATTTAAGAGACATTAACTAGTCTTTATTATTTATCTATTCACCCACTTGTTTTTTTAATTGGATAGTCATTGTTGTCCACAATAAATGCTTAATTCTTTCACCCTATTCTTTCTGAGGACAGGTATTTACTGATAGAGCTTGAAATCTATCCAGGGACTGTACCTGCATCTTCAGAGAGTCACGCTCATGCCATTCATAAACTTAGGAATGACATTTCTATGAATAGATAGATCAAAATGTTAATAAACAGAAAATCTTTCATAGAGTGTTCTGCGCAACCCAGAAAATAGATCTTTTTACAGTGTTTCTTTCACCTCTTTCTGGGGATTCTTCATAGGACAAAATTACTGGGTTTTTCTTCACACTCATTCAGATTTTATGCTGTAACTCAATAAACCTTTTCCTTAGGATTTCAAAAGATGTAGGCAATAAATTCTCTAGAATGGAAAGGGAATTAAGAGCTTAATTAAGTGCTCCATTCTCTTTTCAGCTTTCTTGAGTCATTTCACAGCATTTGATTTCTCATTAACATTCAAATACTGGATGTGAAAGACTGTGTCTCAGACAGGAAGAAAATTTCCAGCTCTCTGACTAGAAAGGTACTTCAGGCATTCAGAGGAACACTAAATGAAAATCTGTAGCTCTGAAATACCATGAATCAAGAAAGAGAAGTTTAGAGATGAGGCAGTAATTCACACTGCAAACTCTGGGGAAATTGTTTTTAATAGGCACAGTATGAAAACAAATTGTGTCATTGAAGTGCTGGTAGAAAGCAATAGTTAGAGGTGAAATCAAACACGAAAAGAAAAGAGAAGTGCTTTGGGAATTCTGCACAGAAACTGTCATGCTAGGGAGATCCAGGAGTTACCAGGGAGAATGAGCACATTCATTATGTGCTTTAACATATGGAGAAATAGAAGTACAGCATCACTTCCACAATCTTTTTCTTTTAGCAGACTCCATCAGTTTCTAATAAGCGACATCACTGCTAACAAGATGATAATAAAATACTCCAACTAATTTTGATGTCCCAGTCAGATAGGCCAAGACCATAGCAGCAAGAAGCCACCAGGCCCCTGTGTTGTTGGGCAGGAGCACTGTACAGCCTCGAGCAGGCCGGGCCCCAGCAGCAACACCAGTGGGGCAATGGCAGCTCTGGGAGCAGGCCCTGGGCCTTGTGAAGCAAGCTGAACAGGGATACAGGCTGCAGAGAAGGCTGTCCCCAAGTGGAAAGAAGGCCCAGGGAGATGGTTTCATCTCCCTCCTTGGAGGGTTTCCAGCCCTCATAGGATAAAGCCCTGAACAGCCAGGTCTGACACCAAGGCTGGGTCTGTGCTGCGCAGGGATCAGGCTGGGGGCCTCCCCAGGTCCTGAATTACCTGATGACACTTAGGTACAGGGAGATGCACTAGTAGGGAGCATGACTGGCAAACAGTAACTTTGATGTCTAAGAGATTCTCAGTTATTTATTTAGAAATAGACTTTTTCAGCAAGTCTGGCAGTTTCTGTAAGTAGAAAAAAATGTCTGCTGCACTATCAGTTGTGTGGTATTATTCATAAGCCTGTCAGCAGCCAGTTTTCCTTGCAAGTGCAGCAGTGGAATGGAGCATGACTTCTCCTACCCCTCTCTTAGGACTTCAGCAAGAACGTGTGGTGCACATGCAGGCATCCATACTGCCAAGGAGGGCCTCAAAGCACTTTCCAGTAGGCAGCGTGGTGTAGGGACTGAGATTTTGAAGATCTAAATGCAACTTCAATCTCTTAGATGAAGTTCAACCGACATAATTGCAAAAAGAAAATGATGATGCTATCACCTGAGTAGGGGCTGGGATGGACGTGGAAGCATGCTTCATACAAACTAGACATTTGTTTCCATAACATCCTTGCAAAAACAGGACTTTTTTATATTACAAGTCTATGTGGAATAAGATAGATGCCTTGCCCATTAAGTTGACAAGTCAGTGACCTGGGCTGGGTTCTGATGCTGCGAACATGGCTCCATAAAACAGCCAATAAACACCAGAAAACGGCAAACAATCACAATCCAGTCCTAAATAAAGCGCCATTAATAAATGTCACACATCATGGTATGTCAGCAAAAAGTAAGGATATATTCCCAACAGTTCAAGCCAGCGCATACAAAGTTTTACTGTGGGTCATTCTGATTATGAAAGGATGTCTCTGCATGAGACATCATTTCAGCTGTCATCACGGTAGCTTGTGCATTACTGCTTTTGATACAATTCAGTCAAAGTGTTTAAAGGATTTATGGGTGTTGTTATTAAAGAATGCAAGTTCAGCAGCAGAGGGTGTGACAGATAGCTTTTATTAATCAAATATAAGACAAATGGCTTACTAAAATAGCATGTTTTAATTCATTAACTTCTTTCAAAAATGAAGAAAGACAAAGACACACTGCATTATTTATTTTGTATATTAAAGCACCAGAGACTCACAAAAGCATTGCACACAAGTCTGCTCTTAAGGTTTTGAATCTGGAAACCCTGCAATCAAGGATTTTAAAATGGTAACCTCAACATATTTTCAATCTTCCAAGAATACTCTGATCCCAAGAACTTATTTTATTCCTTTCCTTTTACTAGTCATTATTTACCTACTCCTTAGTCTTCCATTTATCATCTTAAGTCTCCAATCAAAAGAAGTAATGGCACTCACTGCACATGACTAATGCAACTGAAGTTGCATAAAAAACTCAGAGATCTCAAACACATAATTTTCAAGTTCCTGGAAGAAAATCAGGCTGAGAACAGCAAAGTACTTGTGATATGCCAAAATAATTTCTTAAACAAGAGTTCATTATCTGGAGATGGCAGGGAACCTGCAATTCAAACATCCAGCAATTCTAACAATCCCGGCATTCAGCAATTCATGTGAACATGAATTTGAAAAATCTGTGATTAAGGTAGGAATTACCAGATGAAAATGGAGTTGGATGTATGTGGAAGTAATTTATCAGAAACAGGGAATAGCCTTGCTTTCAGCAGTCAATAATGAATGCTTGAGTATCAGGACCAGCTTTTACTGTTAGAATTTGTTCTCTTCATAAACAACAGTAAGTGCTCAATAGTGTTGTGGGATCAAAACTTCTGGATTTTTGTAGTTTTAGAATTTGAAACTGTTTTAGAGCAATGCATGAAATAATTTCAAAACTGAGATCAAAATCANGTATGTGGGATTTGTTTGAAAAAAGAAGTAACTAAACTAAACAAAACCAACCCTGAAGCATATATGGTTTCACATGAAACAAAAGTAAAGTAAATTAAAGTGAAGTTTTGTGTGCAAGCACATGTTATTACAATATTTCTACTTCAGGTGTGAATCATTTATTTTCTCTATTTTTAAGTGGTTCTCAGTTGCTAGGAATAAAAATTATTTGATTTTGGGCCAAGCCAAGAGCTCAAGTTTATTTAAAATAATGTTTAGTAAAAATAGCTTTTTAACCATAAGGAGACAAGACCAAGCTTCTGCTTAATTCTGATCCAAAACATCTATATGACAAGTTTATTATTTTCAGATTGATTGCTGAAAGAGAAAACATCTGCTGTTTTTACTATGCTCCAAATCCCATCTCCTCTGATCTGTTTTGAGCATCTGACACAGGTCTGCTTACATCAGTAGTTCACTAGCTGCTAAAACAAGGACCAATACTCTCAAGTAAAGTTTTAAGAATATTAGGCGGTAATGCCTGTGTGCTATTACATTCTGACTTTGCAAGGAAGAACTTCAAAACACTACGTAAGCTCTTGAATTTGGACAAGCTGACCACTGTAACCTAATCGATAATTAAAGCCCCAAGAAAACCACTGCCTCTGTTACTGGGAGACATGCATTAGACCTGTACCCACAGCAAAGAGAGATGAGATTCATTTTATTGTGACTCTTTTTGGCATTGCAAATGAAATATTTCGCTCAATCTTTTCTGTTTGTTTTGCTCCTTTTCAACAATTTAACTTCTGGGGTACTCCAAAGGTCAAGTCCTTACAAGGGGGACTAAGACTCCCTAGAAGCAATTCCCTGTGTAACAGTCAGTGTTCTTCTTTCAAACCTTGCTGTTTTCCTCTACTCAGCATGGACAAGTGTTTTTGAGGTTATTCTTATTTTTTGACAAAACAAATGTTATTCATTTCTATCCTTCAAGAAGAGAAAGTTGTCACATAAATACACATTAATTCAATTTCTTTTACGTTTATCTGAGAGGTGAAGAGATGGGGTAACTTTTTATTTTCTAGCAGTGTGATTATAGTGATCATAGTGACACTTTTTATAGAAGTGTCATGGGAAATTCGGGGTGGCAAAATGTCTGAAAAGTTTTTTATTGACAATACTTTCCAAAAGAATTTCATTGTCCATTTCATTGACACCGATAGTACAGTTTACAAGTAGTATTGTGTTGGTGGAAAAGCTGGAAGCCTGGACAAAGTTTCCTTTATTTCTTATGTGGTTTATAGCACTGATGATTAGATGTCACTATAATGCCAAGACTGGCTTGAACTTGCTCTATTAGCGCTGCTTTGTATACTAGACTCATTGACACAACCAACATGTCATCATATTTTTTCCTTCAACATGTTTTTGTGCTTCATGTAATGGTCATAGCTACCTTTCTGCTAAAATCTGCATGAGGCAGACTTCAGCTCTTCTGATGATATTTGGCTGCTGTTTTATGACATTGAAACAGCATTGTTTCCTACTTTGTTTTTTCAATTTTCAAAGTGGTTTTAGATTTTCTCTTTGTCAAGGGCCTTCTGAGTTTAGCAATGCATTGATCATAGCTAAATGCAAAATAAAATTGCTAGAGCTTATTTACTTTGAGCTTTGTATCAAACAAGTCATCGATATCCAGGTTCTTTTTCAGCTTCTGACAAATTAAGATCATCTATTTTCTCTTTTATTATCTCAAGACACAAAAAAGAGAACATTAGTCCTCAAATATCCATTAGAATCAATCATAGCTATCAAATAACACTTCTACTGTTAAGTATGAGGAATTTGGTATTGTTACACAAGTGGGCAAGCTTAGATGACAGGTTCAAAACAAATAGGACTTGGAGGACACATTCTCTAATATTTAGTTTTCAAACATACTTGTAAAAGACAGGAGATAAGAAAGAGAAAAAGGAGGGTTTTATTCCGTGATTTTTGCTGCTGTGCTGGGAGGAATACCACCTAAAAACACAAAGCGGGGTCTGTGAAGGTGAAGATTTGAGAAACTAACTTGTATCCATGAATGACACAAAGAATAGTTTGGCCAAGGCTTATCTAGATGACTAACTTTCTGGAACACTTTCAGGAAGCATTTGTGATTGTGAATTTAAAAACTGTTCATTAGCAGTCCCATTCTACATTATACTGCACCAAGAAAAATTACGAAACACCATAAATGCAAATATGAGCACCTCCAATTTTGTCAGAATAAACTCCAGTGTCAGAGTTTATTTACTGGTTTTCTTTTATTTTCCTTCACAGGAGCCAGTTGACTGAATGTCACTTAACCTGCTGAAGAATGGGCTGGGCAAGCAGGGAGATAAACCGAAAACTGGGTGAAAGGCTCAGCCCAGAGAGCAGTGGTCAGTCGCACAAAGCCTTGTTGGAGTTCAGTAATGAGGGGAGTATCTCAGGATCCAGTCCTGTTTAATTTTTTTTTTTTAATGTATTTTCTGATTTTTGAGAAGGAACTTATGACTATAAAAACACCCTTGCCTCTATATGAGTTACATTTATTTTTTGTTTTATTTTTAAACTAGATTTTGGATTTTTCATCTGTTCGCCAGCTGCTTTCTTCTCCCTCCTCCCACTGTTTAGCACTTTAAAGCATCATTAACGTGGAAGATTTTGAGGACAAAAAGACTAATTTTATGAATCTGTCTTGTCAAAAAAGGTAAAAAATGAAAGATTTCATATTTTATAATATACATTGCCAAAAAATAAGATTTACTTCTTTAGAATTGAGATTTTTCATGTTCAATATAAGCTTTCTCTTGGTTGAAGTTTTCCAAACTTAGCATGAAAGTAGTAAAAAATGTAGAAATAGAAGGAAAGCAACTCACTGCACACCCCTATGTATCCTTTGCACCATGTCACCTAACAGCAGCATTTTAATTATAATTAAAACGATGCAAATTAAACATATATATATATTAAAATTTTAAATGTGATTCAACTTTGTTTTGTTAAATTAAAACCTTTTCTAACTCATATACTGAAAAAAAAATCAATTTTCTGCACAACATTTATTTTTTCCATTTTTCAATCAACTATTTTATCTGAGGAGCTGTAAGTAAAATTCAGGGAACAGCCTGCAAATCAATGGTCAGCTGAGGAAAATGGGTATCTCAGGATAAAACAAAAAGTTCTATCATCTGGTTATTACTCAAAAGAATGCATCACGCACAAAGCTCGTTATTGCTGTTATAAACTATATAGAGATCTTTAAATTTTTTTTAGGTAACTTCACTGGATCAAAGACTTTCAGAAAGCATGGCATCAGTAGACTTTGTTCAGATCAAATATAATCCTTCAAAACGGTGTACGTGTTGTGAAAATACTGTACTTTCTTTTCTTCAGAGTTTTGTTCTTTGCATTATAGTCAAGTAGTGGTAAAGATCCTAGACTTCACGTTTATAAGTAAGAAGTCACATTTTCAACAAGTCTCCTTCTCAGGTGGATAAGACTATGTTACCTAAACCATGGCACTCTAAGCCCAACCTACAGAACTTGGCAAGATGAGCTGCATCTCCTGATACCTTTGATTAAAGGACACCAATACAGCTACTAGATTCCTTGGTGATGAGTGTGATTATGTGCATTTGTGTGAGAGGTCAAAAAATAGATTGTTTTAATATGTCCATATATTTTCAGCAGCAAGTTTCACTTTTACCAGGAGGAGATGTTTCTCTCACTCTACCTCCAATTCTGTGACATGGAAAGTGCATATATTCTTTTTTTAATCTTCATAAAAAAGGCATTTATGTTCCAAGCAGCAGTAATGAAAAAAAGAGAAAGAATCAAAGAGCCCTTTTCTGCTTTTCACCTCTGGAGAGCTAACACAGTGTAACTATGTGCAATACTACAGAACGTTTAGCTAATAAATACTGCCCTCTTTTGGAAAATAGTCCCTCATCCCATCGTAGCCTTCTGCAAGTTTTTAAGCGTACGTGCTGGCATACTGAGTGCATCAGTGAAATATTAGCAAAAGTGTACTTTGAAGAGAAAATGTATTGTCTGTAAGTGTAAAATTTGCAGTGTTATCAAATACGTAATTCCAAATTTATCTTTATGAAAATATCACAATTTTACTGTTACAGCTAGTTTTACAAGGCCAAAAATAAAAGGAGATTCTCTAAAAGATACATCCTGTTGGAAGATTACAGCACAGCTCCAGACACTTAATTGTCCTCTTCCTGCCAGAGAATGCTTCAGTAACTTTTCTGAATGCTAAATTCTTCTGAACAGAAAATCTCCTTAGAAGAGAGAATTTCATCCTCTCAAGTGCTAATTTTCTGCCTTCTATCCTTCTCCCACAGGACTACTGCTCAAAGAACGCAAATAAAATAAAATTAAATTAAATTTAAAAAACAGCAAAGCAAAGCAAAACAAAAGCAAAACAAACAAGCAAGAAAAAAAACAGAACAACAACAACAAAAACAGGTGAGAGAAATCATAAGCCAGCAAGGGCTAACAATAGCCAGTAAGCTTACTCCTCAACTGTCCAAAGGTCATAAAAAAATTTAACAACCTTCTAAGAATGTGAATTCAATCTTAAATTTTAAATCTCCTTGTCTTCAAGTTTTGGCATGTATTTCTTTAAAATAAAGGAAATGAAATTATGCAGTTTCCCAGTTTAAAATTTCCAATCACCCTGTGGCACTTACTTTGGCCTGTAGAAAACAATGCCTTGGCCTTCTGGTTTCCTTCCTACTTGCCCTCAGGACATCTAAGGTAATAGTTTTTGTCAGTCAAAACAATATTCACAGGTCCTGACTGCTTCCAGAATGAAGATCACTGAAGAACATCACATCACAAACTCTCCTTGATTGTTACCTGCTTGCAATCAATAGAAGCATGAGGACCATTTTAGAAATGAAGTTTCCACCACCTTTCACTGCTGCCATTGAAGTGGCAGTATTCCTTCTACACTACAGCTTTCCTGATCTCCTAGGCTAGATAAAATGAACTGTCCTTTTTATTTACATATTTTTACTATTTTTGAGTAGATAGAGTCATGCAATGCATATTTGTTGTCAGCACCATACAGAGCATAAGTACAATTGTCTTTCAAAAGATGTGACTAACTAACTTCAGGAGCAAATTCAGTTTTTCATATTGTTCCAAAATAAGACCATTTTGACATGTTTGCCAAAAATATATACCCATAAGACATATCCTGAAAGCTGAAAGACCTAAAATCCTGCTTCATTCCAAGCATGAATTTCCTTTTACCAGAAAATAAGAGTTGGTTGAATTCCATTTAGCAGCACACTGCAGGACTACTGTACCTTTGCATCAGCTTGTGGATTCCAAGAAAAAGTACATGAACAAATCATACAGCACATAAAAACTGAAACTGTACAGAGGACAGGCAAGATGTTCCAAACACATCAAACGCAAAGAAATGCATGCAGTAAATTGGATTTTGCAAGCAGTCAGTATTCATTTTCTGAGACATCCAGACAGAAGTTCTAAACAAAATCCCCAAAATTCTGCCCTGGCAGAAATGTTAGTATGAATCTTGAAAAATCAAGAACAGAAGAGCTGGATGCAAAATAGGGTACTGTCGATCTCAACATAGCCAGCAAGTTAGGCTTCAGGTATGATGACTTCAAATTCACAGTGGTAGTATCACTTTTTTCTTAGTACAGCAAAGTGGAAAAATATTGCTTCCTTTCCAACAACAGTCGCATACTCTTGGAAAACCTCAGTCCTGGACATTAAAATGCATCAAAACTTGAAGGCAACATATATTTTGACATTTTTTTTTAATAAGCATAATCGAATAAAACAGTATTACTATCCAAAAGTTAAACATTTTTCAAATACTTTCTGGATCTTTGTGATTCACTGTTACAGTGACTTTGATTGTGGGTTTTTTTCACTCCAAAGATTAAAATTTTGCATGTTTTTTCACCAGATTGATTCTCATGGAGAGGTTAGTAGTAAGTTCCCAAAATGAATGAGACAGTTTTGTAATTGGACTGCATGAGAAGAATCTTTAGATTACTTGGGCAAGCTGTGACAGAAATGAGATCTGGTAGACTGCACTGTTTCCTGCTGAATTTGAATTATCGTTTTCTAGTCTGTTTCTGGAAGGCTGAGAAAGATACAAACTTCAAAAGAGTCTGCAGATTTGCTGGAATCAGCAACAAAACTCTTATATGTTCAGTTTCTATCTCTATTAATTCAATTGAGAAATTAGTATCTCGCTTCACAAATCAATAAGTTGATTCTGCTAACAAAAGAGCCTTCCGTGTCGAGGTCAAATGAGAGGATATTTCTATTACACCTTTTGGGTCTACTCTTCCAGATCATGCTAAAGTCAGGTAGAAGGACTGTGATATAGTATTTGTATCAGCTGTTGGTAAGTATCATTTCTTTATCTCCTCTACAAGGGATGTTGTTTATCAGTAAAGCTAGAGGAGCTATAAAATATCCTTGCTAAAGCAAGATCAAGTGTTCGTGTGTGTGTCTTTTCATCTCTTTCTTTCAGTTGTGAATAATTAATATTTTTTCTCCTAAGAAAAACTACACTAAACAAAGGAACAGATGCAGAAATAATTGCTTATATTAACTCTGAATGAAAGTTTCCATATTTTATGTGTCTATGTTGTATAAAAATCTAATCTAGAACGAGTGAAAAATGGTAAGTGGTCAGTACCAAAAGGATACCAACTTGTGAATTTACAGAAGAAGATCCTGTTTGGATATTCCCTGCACTTAAGCTAAGAGATACACGATTAATAAATCCTTATCATGTCCCTCCATTCTGGTAGGAGAATTACTTTAGAAATTGTATTTCATGGTTCAAAAGATCTCAAATTACCAAACATTCAATAAAACCACAGCAGAATTGTTTTACATTCTTCAGGATAGATGTTACAGAGCTTTTCATGAAGCTTCTGTATTTTCCATCCATACTTATCAGTTCTGAGGACAGCCCCCCGCTTTCCTAATTTCCAAAGGGAGAAAAGCAAAAAGAGGACAACCTTCTATGGAAAGATTTTACAATCCTGTTGCCATGGTAACACCAATATTCATGTTCAGAAGCATTTCTGAATTCTCTGGCTATTTTTCTACTCCTGCTTTCACTTACTTGATCCTTAGTGTTCAGATGTTTAATTCACTTGGCTAAAGATTTTTTTGCCTTTTAATGTGTGCTGATATGTGCAGTTACTCTCCCCAGGCGTAGGACTACACTTGCCCTTGTAGAGCCTCCTAAGGTTCCTCTCTGCCCAAATCTCCAGACCTTCCAGTCTGGCTGAATGGCAACACACCCTTCTGGTGTGTCAGCCACTGTTCCTCCTCCTCATCACCTTAAAAAATGATTATTAACGTGTTATGAATGCATTTTTTTTTTGTTGTTCTTTGCCTTTTCAAACAAAATTCTCATTCTTGAAATATTCTTGAAACACACAGAAGATTATATTTAGACCATAATTGTTTCAAATCTACAGTAGACCCAAGATATTCCAAATGTTTCATTTTTCTATTAATGTCATTTTAAAGCAACCATGAAAGTATTACAAAGGAAACCCAAGATTCCTATGCATAATGAAATGCACAGATTTCCTCATATTTCTTGTACTGTTGTCACTGTACCAAGAGTTCTAGACAGACATCACTTTTTAAATTTAAATATACATGAATAAATAAAAATCACTGATTGATACATTGTACTATTTTTTAGTGTTCTCCTCTGATACAGTAGATATCTTTTTTCCTTCTTAAACTGCAGCACACATCCCAGCAACCCCTCTCTCCATGGGGAGAGAGGTTTGGCTTCTGTTTTTGTTTTTTACATTTATTTTATTTTATTTTATTCCAGAAAGACACCTCATTTCTGAGTGTGTAGATGCTGAAGAAATGTTTCCACAACAGAGCCAACTTAGCTTTGAAGCTCCATCTGTAATTACACGACACAAGCCACTATCCACTGTAAACTTACTCCACCTTTCTGTTAAGAGAAGTTTAGGTGGGCTGACTGTGTGACAGGCAGCGTATTGTTAAATGAATCACTAGTCTATGCAATTCTAGTTTCATCTGATAATCTGTTCTCCTATGGAGATTCTTTGTTGGATGTTCCCACTAATCCGAACAAAATTAAGGCATGTGCCTGTACAAGATTTGGGATGATCTATCTATGCACAAAGATACTGTTAAGGATTGGCAACATAAGGTCATTATTCTTAATTTTGTACAGTTCACTACACATTCCACAGCTTTCCTTAACAGTGAAAACTGAGTACAGAATGTATTTGCTGACTTGGCTACAGTAAGAAATCTCTTTTGCAAAAGGAAAATATTGTGCCTGCTAGCTTTACACATGATTTATTCAAGCACTGTGTTCCAGCAGCGGCTGCATGTAAGTGTCATTTATTAAAGCACGATATTCCTGCTAGTGGGTGACATTTCCATTACAGTTGTTTTTAAAAATAATCATATGACATCATCCATTAACTTCAACTTACAGATGAGACTATTTCAATCTGCTTCTTACTCCTTACCCAAAGGAGTACCCAAAAATTTCATTAACGTGTTCTAGAAAGAAAGCTTAACTATAAATGCTTCAGTTTTAGTGCTGCCTGCTTCATTTCTTTTGAAGAAAACAATCAAGCTTCCTCTTTTCCTCTAGCTGGGCCTCATCTTGCATCAATTTTTACTCCAATAGATATTTCTCTCTAGTCTATAGGCTGGAAAAGAATTTTCTTGCTCATTCTGTGTGTCCTTGCTGCAGTATTTCATCACTAAATTACTACAATTACTAAATTATTAGTAAATTACTAACTTGATTACTAAAAAAAAAAACTCCATGAAACATGGAGGAAAGACCTTGAAAGAACTTATCATTTATAGCCATAAATTTTATAAGCCTAGCTTAAAATTAAATTGTCCACAAAAGGAATATATTTATGAACATCAATCACCTTCCTAAACAGCTGCCCTACTTTACACAGGTAAGCATTCAAAATGTTTTCATAGATTCTGTAAAAGATCTGCTGCACCACTTGTCAAGGACCTTACTACACTGAGGATGAGCTGAATTGCAATGTTCTAGAGTTGCTTCAACTTTTCACATACTGCACTAGAGAAAACTGAACTATCGGCAACATACCTTGGCATCTCACATATATTTACATCTTTAGTGCATTTTTTAAAGTTCTCAAAGATGCAGATAGACACGGTGTAGGATTTTCAGTAGCTGGACATACCCTTCTCTCATCAAAATCAAGGGGTGTAACACTCTCATGTGCTTTTGGAAACTCCATTAGATAGCTCCTTGCCTTTCCTTATACAATAACTAAATTGTAAGAAAAGAACTGGAATTACATCTCCTTTGAATTACCTGAATATATTCATCCCCAGGCAAATATCAAATGTGATATTTCAACATATGGTCATCTTATTTTTTCTTGTCATAGGACCTAAACATCTACACTTTTATCACTGGACGGAGTCGGAGACAAACCTTGAAGATAACCAAAGTAGGCAAAGCAGAGGACAACGACTGAGTAGCAACTCTGAATTAAGATCATAGTTTCCCAAAGAAGGAAAACAGAAATCATAGTATTTTTGTAAAGAGATAGAGGAGATCTGGGGCAAATCTACTGAATTCTCCAGAATCCTGAACCAATGATTTGTCCACAAAGAAAGATAAAAAAAAAATTAGCAAGAGATGGTCTCACTTTGCTTTACTATACTTTTCAAAGGGCTTTTTTTGAGAATAACCAGTGATTATTTTACTCAGATAGCAAAGAAGAAAGCAGAAATAGCTGGCAAGTCAGAGAAAATGGTGGAAACAACCAATTACTCATAGATTTTAGAACTGAATTATCCCTTGCACATTTTTTCATTCTCAGCTATGATTTTTATAACCTGCAGTTTCTAAAGTAGATGACCGTTAGCTAGACTATTACATATACATAATCAGCTCACGTTCAGCTTAGGCTTAATGCTTTTTCTCTTCAGATTCTTTTGTTGAGAAATAGCTTCTGTTTGATGAAATTTTACATTGGGTAAAAATCTGTAATCCATTCTAAAATTATGTTCTTGTCTTTTGAGGCATTGCTATGATGGGACTTTGTTATGGCACCAATCAATGGCTTGAAATTTTCTGTAAATATCATATTTAACTTCTGTTGATAGTTCTTTTATTTTTGAAAGATTGTATTGCCACTTCTGAAAAATCATAGGTGTTTTTGAAAGCAATTACAGACCTCAGCCACCAACTGCAAAATAGAAGTTTGCCTCTTGTAAGCTTATTTGACATTTCTCCATAATTCAGATTAGTCACTGGTGTCAGCAACACATCTCGACTGATAGCCTAGGGATCAGACACAGCATCAGTATATCACTGAAGTGTTTTTAGGAAGTGGTTTACTAACCATAAAAACTTGATGTATGCCCAGTTAACATGATTTGTCCATTCCCATTCAACCTTCACCATGTCTCTGTCAAATAGTACTTTTAAGATATTGTCATTCAAGACCAATGGTTTTCAAATATATGGCATAGTACTTAGTTTTGGCATCCTTAGTTTCATATCTTTCCAAATTAAAGAAAGCATTTATACCTTTACTGTGTGGTTATTAGGAATACTATTAATCTCTGGCTATAGCTCCCTGTATTAATTTGAGGATTCTTTTGCTTCTGCCAGGATCTAAAAAACATTTATTGCTCTTTTATCTGACACTTACTCATTTTTTCCATATATGTTTACTAATGTCTTATCATCTTCCCAAATTTACATTTTCTCTACATCTTCTTATTTTCCGTCATTCCTCTGTATCTTCTGTGTTATTTTTCCTTCCCTTCCTTTTTCTCTTCCCTTTCACTGTTTCTTTCCTTTTTCTTTTCCCTTTCCATTTTATTTTCTTTTTCCTTTCCTTTTCCTTTTTTTTTCCTTTTCTTTTTCTTTTTTTCCTAATTGCTGCTTTCCCTTCACCACTGAACCAGTTACACTTTAGCTAGAGTTGTCCTGTAGAAGCTGACTTCCACAAAACTGTTTATTTGAGTACAGAGTACTTCCAGTCATGCTTTCAACCACCACACAGGAGACCTTAATTCCTATGTAGGTCTGCTGGTAGTATACTTCTCAGCTTGCTGTTACTAGATTTAGAGCAAGACAAGAGACAAACTTAACTTCATTCTCACTAGCTTGGATACTGTAAGGAGAGGAGGGAAAGTGGTAAGATATCTGCTAAAAGTTCAATAAAAGTGAAATATCTGAGTAGACACAGACAGATGAGGCTAGTTGGGTACAATGTACATATACAGTATGACAAGTAAAAGAACATTAAACAGGAACAATTTGAAGTTTTGAGTGTTTCTGATGTAAGTGAATACCATATGTATGCAATTTACCTATTGCATGAAACAGCTACTTCACTGCTTTTACGTTTGCTTTCTGACACATATTTTAAAGAGGAATCTTGAAGTCCCTCTTCGATATAAATACATCAGAGAAAGGTGTTTGCTTGAAAAGTGATGTAAAAAAAAGTTTAAAAGGCTTACGATATTACAGAGCCACTGACTAAATGCAAAAAATGTGTATTTAAGAGTCCATAGATCTCATTACCTACTCATTTTTATTACAAGAGAGACATCTTGCTGCACTAGTATGACTAATACTAGTAGGTCTGTCCAAGGAATAACAGAAGACTCATGTAAGCTTATATTACTAAGGAAGTGAACAGATTGAGCCCAGAGCAATCCAAAGCATAACAGTTTTCTAAAGCGTCCCTCTCATGTCACTGCTGTAGAAAAGTATATCTTGAGGAATTAACCAAATGCACAATGTAAAACAGAACTGAAAGATAAAGGGTATTTCCATTTAAGTAACTCCTGACTTTTATTATTCCTTCATAACTTCAGTGGTCTGAATATCCTAAAAAGCAGCAGAGCCTACGTGTCAGTTCTGTTTGCACCGCCTACACAATGGCAGGAAACACCCTACAGAAAGCCACAGGAGTGGTGACATGAAAAGCATTAGGACAGTGACTAGAAATACATGGGAAGAGAGAGAAAGAAAAATACACCACCTGTCCATGTTCACCTGTACTAATGTACAGACATCTTGCAGTCACAAAAGCCTACCCATAGATACATAAGATCCACCTCCATCTCAGTTCTTCAAGGGGAACCAGAGGCCAAACTGTGAAATTCATCCAAATCCTAAGATCATATGCAAGCAGACCTGTGACTTCAGCCCTACAACAGTCTTCTCAAATGTTACTCAGTGTTGAGGAAGCCATAAAAATACACAGAGCTGTGAGCAGACAAGGGCAACTGAAATAATATTCCCTTCAGCTGCAGTGTGAACAGGAAGAGACTTTGAAGAAAAACTGTCCCATAATTTCCAGGTTTGACTTAATTGAGTTTCCAAACTATAATTTTAAGGGAAAATATTCTTAACTGCTCTTTAATCATTAGAAATGCATTCTGCATTTTTGGAAATAATAACAGTATGTCAGTCTGTATGAGAATCAGAGTGAAAATGACTATAATTTCAAGTTTTGTTTTAATTTGGAGAGTGGGGGTAATGGAGATTTTGATGGGTCTACGCCTCACTTGGCGTATCACCAGATATGACATCCAGGTATTGTCCCTATATTCTGTGATGGGGAGCTCTTCTATTCCCAGTTTTGAAGGAATCTGTGTTATAACACTGGTATTGATAGATCCTAAGGCGAGCCTAGATCTAGTGCTATCAAAACGAAATATTTAAAATCTTTTTATAAAAAAAGGGAATGCCACATTAGGACTTACTCCATCAGTTCTCTTACACAATTCTAAGAATAGTTTAAATTTGACTAAAATAAAGCACCTTTTTTTAAAGTATTATTTATATATTTTGCCTGGTTGTATCCCATTAAAAAATAAATTAGATCTGAGCAAGAACACTGGGAGGAGAAAACTTCAAATTTAACAGTAAAGCACAGAGCTTAGTGTGGAACTTCCAAATAACCAAAGAACAAAACTTGCCATAAAATCAGCTGATGAAGCTAATGAGCAGAAGCATCCCTTATGGACAGCAGTCACAGTCCCATTATGAGAAGCATGCAGGTGGATTGGATCAGCTGTAGATGCCTAGTGACTTCATGGGAACCACCTGTGACAATAACAGCAGCAGCATTTGCAATTGTTTTCAATTCAGAACTTTTATTTCAAAAGACTCAGCTCCTGCTTTCTTGTTAAAAGGAAAGATCTATTTTACATACATACAGGACCTTTGGGGAAAAATCAATTCATTTCTTTTGCTGATTCTGTAATAGTAATGAAGTAGTAAGTACTCAGGGAAGATAAATATGCTAATATTTCAACTACCATAAGGAGCAGAAACAAAGGAAAATATAGTTGCCAAATGAAAATCAAGTAAGTTTTTAGGTTAAAAGTTTTTTTTCTCCTAGCTTCTAAGGAAACACTGCCAACAAAGAAGAGCAAATAAAAAAAAATATTTAAAAAATACTTGCAACTCTGCCTTCAAAGGGAGTTAAATTATGCTGCCATTAAACTTTAAGGAGTCTTCCCAGAAGGACTAGAACTGTAGTTCTCATAGCTGGAGTATTGCCAAGTGTTCATGTGATTAGAACATTAAAATGCTGGGACAAAATATAAATCTGGGAGAAATGAAAAGCATCAAGCTGAATTCCTAAGGCATACTGAAAGGAATAAAGGAAGCACAAAAATGAACTTTTATGGTTTGTACAAATGTATCTGAAATGAATAGTTATCAACAAAAGCCTTCATTTATAACCAAGAAAAAAAAACTTAATGAACGTGCATATTTGTATTTTTGAAGATGGGTTTGAGCCGCAAATCTGTATAAACTGATAAAATAAGCCATGGGGTTTTGTGCACTCCAAAAAAGAGGCATAAGATTTAAAGAACTGCTGTTTACTTGTGAAACAGACTTCAGGAATGCCTTAAAGAAACTCATTTTCCATTTTAAGCTTTCAATTCAGTCATACATATGAAGAGAATAGAAGAAATTTCAAAGGAATGTATCTATATAAATTTACAATTTAAGGTCTTGTATATATCATTCACATTTATGTTGGCATAGTCTATTAAGTAGGGCTAGGAAAGTTATACAGGCACATATAACTAAGAAGCAGATATCCACTCCCATTCATCAAGTGTACAATACCTCTGAAACCAACAGCAATAACAGTGGGGAAGGAACTAGATCAGGATATGAATGTGATAAAAAGCCTGTAACTGGTCTAAAGATCAAGGAGACTTCAGAAGGACTAATGGAATCAAAGTTGCAGGAAAGAAGTACAAGTATTTCCACATCTTTGCAGTATAAATAAATGAATATTACTAAAAAACAAACAAACAAAAACCCTGAAACATCTGTAATACAATAATTATATGTAGAATCTAGTTGTCATTTTTTTAAAATATGTCCAATATCAAGATTATGCTCTGTACAGATTTATTTAGACAATTCATAACACCAACGTAAGTTAACTTTTCTAGTTTTTCTTTTGTTTTGTTTTTCAGGTTGAGCATTATCTTCATTCTACAGATGAAGTACAGAGACATTAAAGGCAGTGACTGACGGGACAAGAGGCAGCAGTTCTAAACTGTAAGAAAGTTGATTTATATTTCATATATGGAAATTCTTCGTGATGAGGATGGTGAGGCCTTGGCACAGGCTGCCCAGAGAAGCTGTGCATGCCCCATCTATGAAGGTGTTCCAAGCTAGGTTGGACAGGGCCCTGGGCAGGGTGACTGAGTAGGTGGCAACCAGCCCATGGCAGGGGGTTGGAGGTGGATGGGCTTTAAGGTCCCTTCCAGCCTAAGCCATTCTATGATGCTACGGGAAAAAAAAAAAAAAAGTAGTATGAGTAGAAATAAAGCAAGCTCTGAAATTGCTTTCATCTGAAAATTTCAAATAAGTATGTTATTTAGCAACAGATAAATTGTGTAACTTGATTTTCTGTACTAGAATAGTAAAGTACATATAAAGTAAACATTTTAATAAATAACTGCAGTTTCTATAACTTTGAAGAAATATTATCTAGAAGGAACAGCCAGCCTCAGGTCTGCTATGCTCTGCACCTTGGCTTTTAAGTGTGGATTTGACTTAATTTTAAAAGAAATAGTCAGGAAAACAGGGCATTTTGCACTTGTTGGTAATACATTTGTATCTGAGAAAGGAACATCTCTTCCATGTCAGCATCCTCCTTTTTCTGAGTGTCACATGAAGAAGAGAGTCTTAAAAAGACCTATGCTTTTTCACATGCTAAATATTAATCCTATAGATGAGCGAACAAATTAAAAATCTAGCTAGATACCAGATTCTAACTTCTACACTGTCTAGAAGAAACTGAGAAGTAGATTCACTCAAACTGTGCAATTGCTTTCAAGAATCAGAAACAGAAATTTTCAAAAGACTAGCTCATTTCAGAAATGGCTAACTCACAGATGCAGGGTTCAACAAACACAAGCACAGGAAAACTGCTAAGTAAACTTTTGTTGCTGTATTGAGTGTCCTTCATTTGTACTTGAAAGACAGTTAGTGGTTAGACTTTCAAACAAGTCCCCTCCTTATGTTAATAGAAGAATTCACCTCACCCAAACAGTTGTTGTTACATAGGTCGCTCCAAAAGTAATGTCACCTATTTATTTTCACTGAAACTACAGTGGATACAGAGAGCACAGCAACACTGTTTGATTGAGCAGTTTCTCAGCTACAAAACACTGTTTTTCAACATAATCACTACAAGTTATGCATTTTTTGCCAGCGATGAACAATAGCCTTCACGCTGTGCTAACAACAATCTGCACCAGCGGAGGTGACCACTCTCACTGTCACCAATGCTGAAACAAATCTACTGCCTCACTGTGCTCACATCCACATGCTGGTCCCCATAAACATTCAGCAAACATTGGTGAATGTCAATGGGTGCCATTTTTTCTGCATGTAGGAACTGAATGATACAGTTTTGCTCCATTCTCACTTCCATGCCCGACACTATTCTGTCAGACTACCCCTCTGCTGCCATCTGTCACACGGCAGCAACATGTAATGGAATATTGGTGTGAAGGTTCAATCCTACTGCCATACCACCAACATCCACCACTGATATCACAGGGCAACATCATAAAATTGGAGGCATTACTTTTGGAGCCTTAGTAAATTATCAGGGAGAAAAACATACAGATGATGCATGTGGCAAGGAGTTAAAACTTCCAGTGTAAATTATTGTTTAACAATGAAAGCTAAGTAACAGCCTCAGTCTTTCACTGTACTGTGTTCACATAGGTTGTTATTATTAACTTGCTCCTACATGGCCGTATCCCATAAAAAAGCAGTTATTAGAGCACATGTAGCCAAAGCCGGTGGAGTACAGTTCCTTTTAGTTTTGTGTAAACAGGTAAAGCAATAATTTGCATGCTGTAAAACATTTAGTGATTCCATAGATCTGAGGAAATAGACAAGTATTTCGGCAGGTTTCCTTTAGTTTTTTAGTTGTTTTTTTTTTTATTTTACGACTATATTTCACTGCAAAACATGACATTATGCAAGGTCAAAAAATTAACTAGTTAGGTCATGATGGCATAGGTACAGATGAAATATTTAACTACATAATGTCACTATTTCATTCCTATTACACCCATGGCAACCTAGAAAATACACACATGAATTTCTGAATTATATCTGTGGCAACAAATATTGAAAGCATAATGTTCTCCTGTGCAGACCAACTGAGCGAACAAGGCCCCTTCACTCTTGCCTTCATGGCACTACTGCTTTTGTACGCAAACTTCTCTCAAGAGGATTCTGCTTTAATTCTATTAGAAGCATTATCACAGTACTTTTTTTTAATCAGATTTTCTCAATTTCATAATCAAAAGGTAAAGAAAAGATCAGTAAACATAAACATCTCAGTGCCAGCTCTCCTGCTGAAACCTTTTGTTGCAGTGAATGCACAGGAAATATTTAGAGTTTGCTAGAGCTCTAGTAGGAAGGCTTTTATTCTGTCAAGAGAGAATGTAGCCAGGAGCTGCCTGCTGGCTATATACCCTGGGATGCTCTGTTTGTTGTGGGCCATGGTTCCCCTTCCCCTGCACTTCTCACAAGCTGTCACACATCAGCACTCCTCTGAATGTTCTCTGGCTGATGCCTAGCAAAAGTGGAATCATAATTGTCTTTCATCTGAGTACTAGAGGCTGTTGGAAACAGATTTTTAAGTGCCTGGGACATGTCACTCTGCATACATATCACAAGCATAGATGCAGGTCTGTTGCAAGTGAATAGGGGAGACAAGAGCAGTGAAAAAATAAATAAATGAGAAAGCCTGATGGTATTGCGTAATTTCTGTCTTGCATTGGCATTTCAGTTTAATCTGCAACTTTTTTTTAAGCTGTCAGAGGAGATGTTGTGACACATCAGGAAAAAAATCCTATTACCTTCATTTTCTGTGTTTCCTCTGAGCCAGGCTGGAGCAGTAAGGCAGTGTTGTTATGCTTCTTCAAAGCATGAACACAGCCAGTGGTAAGATGTGAAGAAAATGATGGAAAATAAGTGTGCACTTCCAGTCATTTGTAGAGTCAACTGAAAAAAGAATGACTCATGAATATTTGATTATATCCCTCCAAAGCCTTCAACCTTTGTAGTGCACAGTGCAGATCCGTGAAGAACAGAGCACCCCAGTGCATCCATAAACATACGAAGAAGGGATTTTAACATGCGCAGTTCAGTTGTCTGTGGTGAAAGTGTTCGTTCCTTATGCACTTTTCACAGAAATTTCACAAATAAATAATATACAAATTATTGTAAGCAGTAAAATTAGGAGCAACTTTTAAACTTTTATGCACATACAAATTTGTCTTACAGTATAATTCAACACTGAAAGTGCCTGATTTTGCATTGCATAAGTGATCTGATCAGAGATAAGAAATAAAATGGTATGAAAGTGCAGAATTCATGTTTTCTTCTGAAAATCCATATGTTCTCTAATATCTCCAGCAGGAAAAAAAGCTTTTCATAAAAAATCTAACATGCAGACAACTGAGAAATGCAAAATTAACCTTAGCTAGTTAACACCCTTTTTTAATTTTATTTTCCTTTGTAACTCCAGTTCAAAGCTGTTCACTTATGTCCTTTTTAAAGATATTCATTCAAAATAGACAGAACTCTGACATCAGTAGGAACTCGTCTTCATATATTTCTAAGACAAGAATACGTATTTCTACACTTGGTGTTTGAATAGGGGACAAAATTGTTTCCATCAATACCTGAATGAATATTGAAAACACCATGAAAATCCTAATTTTAAAACATTACATTGTCATTTTTTCACCCAGCACTGTTCTCAGAGGTGGACTGTGAGGCACTCAAAGCAAAGATCAAAGCCACATAAAATTAAGACTTTTCTTCTATGAATAGCAGATTTTTTTTTTCCCTATTTGTACCAAAATGAAGCACAAATCAGAGCACTTTGATTTTTTGTACCAAACACTCATTTCATTGGCCAACTTTAATCTGGTTAGCCAACTAGGATTCCTCAAAATTACTGGGACTCACTTGAACATTTGCTAAAAAAGTTTCTGAGCTTGGAGCTTTAATGAGTTTACACCCTGCGAATCGCTGACGAAGAAATGCCTGGAACATCCCTCGGACTACAGTGAGATTCGCTGCTTTGATGGCTGCAGAGCTTTACTGCAAAACTACAGAGAAGCTTTCAGCTTTCTAGTGAGAATTTGTTTCAGAAACAAATGGAAATCCCTAAGCTGACCATGAGCTGGCTCCAGCAACTGACCCACTGTCAGAAATAACTCTTTAGATAGGAGGCTATTTATGCCCCATTACATTAGATAGATCTTTGTGTTCCAGCAGACCTGGGAAGAGGAGGGTGAATTTTTGCCACCACACAGATCAGCTTTCGATTTTTTCCCTTTCTCCACATCAAATTCTGGCAAAAAGAAGAGGATTAGCAGAAGAGGTTAAAGTTGCTGACAAACATTGATTGTTCAGAAGAATGGTTTTGGCCGACTCACTCCGTGGCCCCCATGCATTTTATCTGCAGAAGTATTCTGTCAGAGCTGTCAAGCTTCCCCTGCCTTCCCAAGTAAATAGCCAGAATGATTTGTAGAAACTTGCTGAAACTCCTCGATTAGCAGTGCTACGTGTAAGGAAAGGTTCTTGAAAAATAGAAGGTTAAACTGATGGATCACTTGAACTGAAAACTGCAGGGTCGGATCCATCCCCAGTGCAGCTCCTCTCCTCAGCAGCAGATGAACTTGGCATGGTGGTGCTCAGTATATTTATTATCAACCTGGAAGTGTGGGCTAGGGGTTAAAGGCACAGCAGAAATACTTGCTGACAACCCTGATCTCAGTCAGAAAAGGAGAGGACAGTACTCTCAAGTTTTTTTTCTCCACATAAACTTCTTCAACTAGGAGATTTGTAGCACAGATTTTCGCCACTATGAAAACAGGAAGTCTGTAGATAACAATCTAACTAAATGCAAATGTAACTGAACACAGAGAAGGACAAGGTATGAAAACGAATGCTCCAGGCACTTCAGAGACAAAACTGTATGTTCTGAACTGGCAGAGCACTGGACCTTGGCAGTGCAATGAGAAGCTGGAAGAGAAGTATCTCCTCCGTGACCACATATCCCACCTTTACCTTCCCTAGATCAAGAGCACAATGTAGATCAAGGATGGGAAGGTTTGGGACCATCCCCTGCCCTGCTGAAAACTGAGAGCCATCCTCACCCTGAGCTACAGCTGGGGAAGTAAAAAGAATTCAATAAAGAATTAAGCAGTACTTGAACGAATTTCCAGCCATCCCTATTTCAAGCTATCACTATTTCCCAAGCTGATTGATACACTGCAGTACCTTCCTAGTGCATCTTGTCAGCCAGAAAGCAAATCAAAAGCAATATGAAATATCATTGAGGAAATGACAAGAAAATGCTGTAGTTCTCTATAAGCAGCGTTCTATCTGAATAACAGGTTCATCTTCATTACACTATTTCATATTTATAACAAAGCTGCTTGTCACTCAGATGAGTACAACCAAGCTACACCATTTTGTCTTTGGTTCAGGTGAACAACAAAACACTCATCTGAGGTCTGCTTATCTCTGACAGTGGTTGGTAAATGCAAGAAAAAAAAGTTCATTTCAAAATGTTTCTCAAATCTCAGTGCTTAATGTAGCCTGACTTTTCTCTGAATGCAGTGTCACACATCTGTATAAACAGTAATGCATGACACAGCATGTGTGTTCCTTTTCATTCTCATTAGGATTCCAACTATGTTATCCTGTGGCCTCCACACTAAGTCAGTGACGTTCTGAAACTGAATTTTTATTCCCTTTTAGGAGGGAAGATGTCTGAGAACACATTGACCAGTGCTAAACTAGAGCAGGGAGTTAATGTTCCTGTCCCTTTTGGCCTTCTCTGCAGTCCAGTTTGCTGCCAGTATTTGCTTATTGAGCTAGATAAATTGAATATTGAGTTCCACCACTCCACAAACAACAAATCTCACTAGTCTAAGTTTTAAAATCACAAGTAAGATCTTTTTTACTGTAGTATTTCAAAAGTCAAATATCTTCAGCATAATGGCAGACAGCTGGCCACTGCACTAATTCACACAGGATAAAAGAATCACAGAATCATAAAGTCATAGCATAGGGATCTCAAAGATTACTCAATTCAGACCTCCTGCCAAGGGCAGGAACTAAATTAGGATGGCCTTGAAATCTCAGAGTCTCTTTCCCTGTTCTGGTGTCAGTAGTGATGACCCAAGCTGAAATCCATCCTTCACTGAAGCACATTTAACTGCTGCAGTGTCTTGAAGGGACAAGGTATGCACCTGTATACTGTATAGAAATCCACGATACCCACAGGAACAATGCTGCAGGTATCTACAGAAGAGGGACAGCCCGGAACGGGGATCTTCTACAGGCTTCTGAAGGACAGTCCTCAGACTCATCCTGACTATCTTCACTCCTCCAAGCATCTGTGGAGTAACACATTTTAAATGCTTTCAAGGCTACGGAACACACAGGTAATTGCACAAAAAGAACTTGAATAATTGTAAGGTTAACAGGTATACAGAGAAGTCAGGCTGGTAAGAATAGCGAAATATAAAGAAAAGGTACTCACAGGTGTCAGAGGCTTGCAAAGGAACTCTGCAAGAAGCAGTCTCTAGGAAGAGAGCCTTCCTTAATGGAAGTCAGCCCTTAAATGGGGTCTAGGAGAGGTGGAGCCTAGCTCCACCCCTTCCAGGCACACAGGTGAATTGCCTTCACCTGTGCTCCCATGGCTGACTCAGCGCTTGCCTCAGGTGGTCAATCAGAGGTTCAGGCCCTGATTCAACAGTTCCCATACAATAATAGATTACACATGATTTTATGATTTGCAAACAGCAGTGTTTGATGAATAACAGAAATGCTGCATTTACTGCAGGATCAGTCTACTCTGATCAATCACATTTTCTCCTTAAAAGAAGCTTAAGGAGTTTTCTGAAAAACTAACTGCTTCAATGCTCCATGCCCAATACTGCACTGCCGCAATTTATGATACCATTTCTCTTAGATCTAATAGGAGAAAAAAAAAAGAGAGAGAGAAAAGACAAGAAAAGAAAATACAGGAAAATATAGGAAATGGGAAGGGATGGGGATGGGGATGGGGATGGGGATAGAGAGGGAAGGGAAGAGAAAAGAAGCTATTAACTACATTAGAAACAAAAATACAGGAAATAGTGAAAAACACTGAGAAAAAAAAATGTGGATAAATGAATTTATTTTTTAACTTTCTTTGCATTTTGTAGCCTATTTTGCAAATTCACAGGAGGCATTTGTCACTGAAATGAAAACTTTACATGTAAAGAATGCCATTACATATGTTGACGGTTTACGGGCTGGTTTGGCCCGGTTCCGTGACCAGCGGGGCAGAGGGACTTCGCAAAATCCACGCCTCTGGAAAAGGGAAACAGGGGACCCCAAAATAATTAAAAACAGTGGCAACGATCTGAGGAGAAACAAACTAATTTACTAAATATGGTATCAGAATGCAAGATAACACACTATAATTAGAATTGAAGCTAATAAATCAAATATAATGAGAGAGAGAGGTTGTCCAAAAGCGGGTAGGCCTCACCATAACGCTGAGGTGAGATGTGCAGTCCGGTCGAGCAGCAGGGAGAGAGTCTGATGAAGAAGAGCCCGGTCAGATGACCTACCAAGGCCTTATATCTGTTCCCCCTGAGCAGAAGGATAACAACACAGCGAACAGTCTTCTGGGGAACGTAGTTCTTCTTTTCTTCGGGGATAAGTACCCAGAACACTTTAACTCCCAGCGCACTACATGATGTTATGATGTGGAATACTGATAACCAAAAATCATAAAACCATAACAACATAGATAAAAAATAATTAGAGATGTTAAACCTGCAATAAAGAAGGGGAAAGTTGTACACAACATTCCAGATACACCTAAAGTAACCATTACTTTGACTATGATTGTTATTAAATAGAGCTTTAGCCACAGCATAATTGATACTTACAAAAAAAAAAAAAATCATTTTTCCATTAACCTACTTTAGAAATAATTTGTACTAATCTCTCAGATTCATTTGTGTTTATATTGCATAACTGACAAAAGGGCCCTAATATCATCCTCAAATACACATAGTAACTTAAATAAGAAAATTTGTATGTAAAAAATGATCTGATTTTTTTTCTCAAGTTGGGCTAGGTAAACATAGGTGGCATTTTTTGTTTAAAGAATATCAAGAAAGAAACACGAAAATGCAGAGTGATATCTGACAAAATGAAACCTAGCTGTGGGGAAAGATGGCTCTTTTGACTTTGAAAAGGAAAAATCAATACACTGAAAGCAGGTGAAAGGGAATGGAGCAGGCAGAGGCACATGCCTCGAGTTCTGCACTCTATAGATAGGTTTTGTTGTTGTTTTTGTTCATTGTTTTTTTTCTATGAGAGAGCAGAGGGAAAATAAAAGGAAATTGAGCCACACTATCTTCAGGACAATTGTGATTATCTTAATTCTCTAATGGGGATTTCTGCAAGAAGGAAACTTAAAGTCTAAGCAGAGTTCTGAAGAAGTATTCATGATGAAACAAAAATATTGTGGGAAGGAAAAGCAAAGAGCTCCTCTCTCCTGTCTGGAAGAATCTGAAATGATGACAGCCCTGTCAGAGGCATTGCATACCTTTATTTTCTAGAATAAGGCAGCAGTTGATTAAGAAGACGCTTGAAAGGAAGACAACTTCATGTAATCCTCTCTCTGCTGCATTAGAAAATAATCACTTAATTGCTCAACATATTGCCAAGGGCCTGCAGCCTTTCTCTGTCCTGAATAATACATGGCTTTTTAAGCTTTCCATTACTTGGCTTCAAGTCCCTGTTACGAGCTCCCATTTCCTTTGTGGTTACTCACTCTGTCACAAACAACACTGAAAACTTCCAGTTTCTCATGCAGCTGTGATGGAGTGCAGACCTTACTTTATTCCAATATGTTGCTCAACACAAAGAACATAGAAAAGACCAGCAAGTTATTAGCGAACACAGCAAACAACTTTGCCTGCTGCCAATCCCTGGACAAGTTACAGATGTTGTTAGTGAGACAACAATACTGCCAGTTCTAATAGCACCTCATATTTTTTACTCCCATCTAATACCACTGGCAGAAGAAACATTTATATTCTTGGCTTCATGCTCTGTTCAGTCAAAATGGGGAGCCACTGACATGAGCACCGCTTCCCATTCTCTTCTCAAGGGATCCTTTTTCATAGGATACTCCGCTGATAAGGAAAGTGACAGACATCAGAATTAGAAAGAGCCAAATCTTTTCCTTCAAATCACAGAAAAACTAACTTTGAAGGTCTTCATGGGCCCAGCTAGAAAAGATGCGATGATTGCAGATGGATGCAGCAACACAACAAAAAATGTACTAATTCTTTTCCAAAGATGTCACAGAAGTTGCCCCATTAGCCAAGTTTTCTCTCATCAAAACATACTCTATCAACCAGGTCTCACATTGGAAAAAAATACTAAAATTAAAACAAAATCAAATAAATGCACAGAATTTTGCAGAACAGATTTTCCAGCTTTCTTACATCAGACACTGTGACTGAAATGAAGCACTCTCCCCAAGACTTCAAGGACAGTTTTGGATCAGCTGGAGATCTAGTAAAAGGAAATCGCCACCATGTGAATTTTCAAGCCCTACAGAAAAATATGTGCTTCTAAAATAAATATATGCATAGCTGTACATTTCTCACCTAGGCACATTTACCAAGACCTAAATTTCCATTTACTGATATATTGCATTGTGTCTTTTTCGCTTCTGATTCTATGCTAAGTTTCAGACAACACACTGAATGTAATTTTTCCCTTCCTCAACACATCAGTCATATTCTTTCATAGAAGGTCTTACTCACCAGATTTAAACCACCATTTATTCATGCACAATTCTTTGTGCAACAAAAAGAATCTATCTCCATTAAATTATCACAAAACCATGGTACTATGCTCTTCCTCTTTAACATAGCTGAATTAAAAATGCCAAAAGGAATCAACTTACTACAGTATCAAATAGAGTTTAAATATTAAAAAAAGTCACTAAACATTGAATACATGCGAGCTCCTTAAGCATAGAACTCTCTGTTTTCAAAACAATTGTGCAATCAGTATGGTTATGCCGGCGGTACCAGCTACTTTTTCACAGTCTTTTCAACATACCTCCAGAACCGCAGGGTTCAACGCAAAATTGAGTGAGAAAAATGGAGAGTCAGACCACATCATGAAGCTGATGCTTATGGATGCAGATGCCTATAAGCATCAGTGGGATGCTTAATTGGGATAATAATTAGAACAATTTACTCAAAGACAAAACAAGAACTGATGGATATAATACTAGAGAAATCCTGAGAGAGGCAAAAGTTTTGTTAACTTTATGGTAAAGTAGCTGAGCAGAAATTAAAACAACTCTGGACAACCTGTCCTCAATCACTCTTACAGTAAAGTGCTTCCTGGTGTTCAAAGGGAACATCCCGCGTTTGATCCTTTGATTCTTGTATTATCATCCTCTCATTGACAACTGTAGCTCCCCAACTTCTCTGTCTGTGGGAGAAGCCAAAGAGAGAGCTCGCTAACAAAAATATAATTAAACAAAATAATATAAAAATGACAATAATAATAATAGTAATAAAGTGGCAAAAAATAGGTGCCAGATTGTAGAAGACAAGGCCTGCTCAATGGATAGTTGTTTCACACTTTCCAGAAGATACATAACATCACAGCTACTGATGTCAATAAACTAAATCAAATTTCTTAGGTTTTACGCCATCCAGTTCACACACACTTCTCTCAACACCACTATCTTTTTTTTTCATTATCACATGTTGCATATTGATAATTATAGCTCCTCACCAAGATGCAGTCATTTATTTGTAGGCCAGAATTCAATATTCCAAATAATTGATTCATTCTTTCTCTATACAGGCATATTATACAGGAATGTGACACCAATGACATTGCATGTTCTTACAGTAAGGAATCAGAAAATATCTCAGTGGCTCCTGCAGTTTTACTTCTTGAGCACTTAAGGTGGTCATCATAATCTTTTGCCTCCCAAAAAGTACTACTCAGAGTATGTCACTTGCTGACAAATGACACAGGTTTCTTCAAAGAACCTGCTCTTGAAAAAAATGAAAATATATAATCTCCCAGAACTTCCATTTTTCTTTCCTCCGTATTAATACCAAATTATTTTCTTCTCCCTCCTTGTCATCCAAAATTCATTACTGTTTTCAATAATTTTGGGTATTATCACAGCTTTTAGAAAGTAGTACAAACCTAACCATAGTATCTGAGGAATTGTGAAGGGAGAGAGAAGTGAGTGTGCTTTGCATCTCATCTCCAGTTCTGGGCAGCTCAGTGACTTCATTCATCACAACAGACATTGCAAAAGTGCACCAAAGATAATTCTGTCTCCACGCTAAAAATTTCTCTTCACGCATAAAAAGCAGAGGATCTAGGTTCAGTGGGAGATGCCATAGCATCACATGCTACTCCAGCCACACTCTGTTTGTGCTCTTTCTTTCCTCTAAAAGACGTCATATACGTTGACTTGTGCAAAGTATTTGACTCTGTCCTGCACGACATCTTGGTCTCCAAATTGCAGAAAAATTGGTTTGATGGATGGACCACTCCCTGGATAAGGAATTGGCTGGGCTCTGAAAGTTGCAGTCAGTGGCTCAATGTCCAAGTGGAGACCGGTGACAAGTGGCATTCCTCAGGGGTTGGTGTTGGAACAGGCATCATTTAATATCTTTGCAGGCGACATGGACAGTGGGATTGAGTGCACCCTCAGCAGTGCAGACGACACCAAGCTGAGTGGTGCAGTTGACATACTGGAGAGCAGGCATGCCATTCAGAGGGACCTGGACAGGCTTGAGAAGTGGGCCCATGCCAATCTCATGAAGTTCAACAAGGCCAAGGCTGAGAGAGCTGGGGCTATCAGCCTGAAGAAGAGAAAGCTCCAAGCCTTATAGCAGTCTTCCAGTACCTGAAGGAGGCCAACAGGAAAGCTGGGGAGGGACTTTTTAGAAGGGCAGGTAGTGACAGGATGAGGGGAAATGGCTTTAAACTGGAAGAGGGTTGATTTAGACTAGATATCAGGAAGAAATTCTATACTGTGAGGGTGGTGAGACACTGGAACAGGTTGCCCAGAGAGGCTGTGGATGCCCCCTCCCCTGGAAGCATTCAAGGCCAGGCTGGATGGGGCTGTGAGCAACCTGTCTAGAGGCAGGTGTCCCTGCCTATAGCAGGGGGTTGGAACTACGTGATCTTAGAAGTCTCTTCCAAACCAAACCATTCTATGATTCAGTGATTCTATGTGCAGAGAGCTACGATCACAGAGGACTTTATGACAGGGTTCACAGTACAGCTGTGCACTTCTCAAAGGATTTCAAGTGGTTTTCATAGCTCTGATTTTCCCATTCTGAGAGACCAAAGGGTTATGAATGAGATAATCATTTTCAGTTATGACAGAATCGTCTATCATTTATTCTTGACAGACAGGTAATAAGTGTACTATTAATTTTTGAATATTCTGGTTTTGACAGCTGTCTTGGAAATAACGTGGTTTGGAGAATTAGTTCTTGCTCCTGTATTCGAACTTGGGATACGACTATATTTAGCTAGGCACTGAGAAGTAGAGTTTGAAAATTCTTTCGGAATCCTTACATAGCATGTGATACACAAAGAAAAAGCAACAGAGAAACTAAGTGTGTAATTGTATTTGTACAGAGACCACTATTGTCATCAAAGGTTTCACTATTGTGGTCTCTCACCTCTCTTCAGTCATCCATATATGAAAAGAATTAATGAGCAGCATCGATGATCTCCAGATATATCAACATATTTAGAAAAATCAAGTAAGTTCTGTGTCTTAGTTCATCCTCCCTCTGACTTTCAGTGAAAGCATATTAGAAGAGTTCTGAAAAAAAATTAATTTTCTTAATTTTAAAATTCAGAATATAATTTTTTTGACAGCTGACTGAGGAATTTGATCAACAACCTGAAAATTATATATTTTCAGGTTCCCATGAATGCCATTTTTGCAACCAAGGTACATGGTGTATGAGAAACAAATCATTTGACTGGCTCTTCATAAGTTCTCCAGTCAAAGGCATCCAAATTCTGCATTTGCACCTGCAAATGTCAGCAGGCCCATGTCCTCTTGGCTCTTTAGAACCTTAATGAAACAGACACCTTCTTCACTCACACCAGTCTGTTTTCTGTAACTTCACTGTGCAAGCAACCAATATCCTTTTATTTTTTCTACTTCTATTTATGTACCTTCCTTCATTTGCTTTTATGCATCTCGTCTCATCTGCATGTGAGAATGACGGTCTGAACCTCTTAACGCTTCTTCCACAAGTCATATCAAATTATAAAGTAGTCAGTTACAGATGGATACAATTCTACTGAGCCGTATATCAGACAAAAATCTCAATTTTTCACATATCTTGCCGTCACTCGCACTTCTATCTGCTCAGAAGCAAAGTCCATTAGTGCAGACACTATGTATTCCATGCGCATCTCCTTGGTACATAGCAAGAAACACAGTAACTTTTACATTTTTAAATTAATCCCTTTCACAAATTAAAAACAAGTTTTCATGTCAATTTCCCAAGGAGAGTGCCAGCGTCCATTGCAGGAAAAATCGTATCTGTCTGTGCTGACTTCAGATTCAGTTCTATAAGACAGTGTTATGCCAGATGGAAACATGTCCTTACCATCCCAGGCTCGCTTTGCAGCTTCTAAAAATCACAGGCAATGCAATGTAAAGTGAAGATGAGAATTTTAAATAAATAAATAAATAAAACCAGAAGGACTGATTCAAATCTTAATTTTAAAATGAGCTCGATGCCTTCAGAGACACACTAGACAATGTTTAAATTTGAAGGATTAAGTTCCTCATAAACAGTTCTGTCATTGTTCTTTGGCCTCAACATCACGTTCCTACAACCAAATTCTCTCTCAAGAATTTGCTAGAGAATCCCAAAGTTCTTCAAAAAATATCAGTGCTGTCTCCAGTGTGTTTACGCAGAACACTCTCTTCTGGAGCTTTTACATTAGAAAAAAGAATGTTAGTGTCTTCAAGAATATTTCTTGATTGACTGGGATTTAACATTTTAAGCAGTACATGAAAAATGCCTAAAAGCTTTTGAAATCCTTAAATATGGCTGAGCTTACTTGCTAGGAGTATTACTTGCTATTTCTCATTCCTTGTTAATTACTTTCCTATGACGATCTTAAAAACCTGAGAAGTTATATTCTCAGTATTTTACTTTGTGCCATTAGAATTTTGTTAGACAAGGTCAGGTCACTGCAGCTTTTCAGCCTGGTGTGACAATGGACTTAAAAGAAAACCCCAAAACCTGCAACTTTCTAGCATTCGGTTTCTGAAAACTTAGATCATCAGAAAACAGAATTAGGTTGTTCTTTTTATTTTACAGCTGAAATGGGCGAAGTTGAAGGCAAAAAAGAGATGACATACAACACTATCCTTCCTTCCTACCTTTCTAAGGAAAAAATATACACGTAAATCACTCTATTACAGACAGGGTAATAATGACACTGGTGTTTTAGCACATCACACTCCTTCTCAGTGCTATTGTTTCCACTCAGTTTATACCATACAAAGTCAGTTTGAGAAATAAACCAAGGACAAGTAAGTGAAAGCATAGCTGTAAACATAATGGAAACTTCCCACTAGCTCCTGTGCCACTTGACTGGGGAATCAGGTTTTCTGTCTTGCTATATGCTAGTTAACTCAGATGCAGTATTTATGGAAGTAAAAGGTAAAACAAATATAACTTTTCAGGCCTTTACAATTGTGAAGAACTTTAATCTGAGTCTACAAACCTAACTGAGAACATGATAATAGATATACACATGATACAAAGGGGACAAGAGTGTTGTTGTGACTTTTGAGGCCTTAAACCTTCCCAGTTCTTCTCAACTGTAACAAACCTCACTAATCTCAGTGCATATATCCCTATTTTTTATAATTCTCCTGGCTCATTATTGGAATTTCATTGTAGCCAAGCTGATATGACCTTACAGTAGGAGACAGTCACTCATGGTCACCTGTCCTGGAGAATGCACAGCACTTTCAGGGGGCCAAAAGGTGGAGAGAAAAAAAAAAACACATGAAGAAGAAAGAGAGCTTAATATCTTCAGTACTGAACATAACAGACCATTTCCTAACAACAAGAGTAAGATCTGAGCAGCTTTGAGAGTCTGGGACTATGCAACTTGGGAGTCTTCACAGTGGAAATCATTAACATGATACATAAGGTATTTCAATTTTCACTCTGTCTACTACCATACACACATTAGACACTTTCACTGTCTCTTGATTCATTTATTCTGCCTAGGTTTCCATTTAATTATTATGATGGTGCTTATGTACTCCTGAGATGCTCACCAGCCCTCATTTCTTTTGTCCTGTTTCTATGAGATTATGCAGTTAATAAGAAATGATCCTGAGTGAAGGGGACACACAACGGAGTTAATTGATTCACACTAGAGTACATTGCCATTTAGAACTGGTCTGTTTCTATTCATTGTAACAGCATGGAAGTAAATAAGCAATTTTCATACATATTACAGCAAATAAGCATGCCAGAGCTTAATTCATGTTCTTGTGATTAATAGTATAGAGTGGCTGGATAAAATGCACCTTTCCATTTCCACACCATTCTATTAATCCCCCCTTTTACACGTGAAATATATCTAGAATGAGGCTTACTAGACATCTGGGGAAAAAATAATAGAATAAGATTGGGGAAGAAAGGTTGAAATAGTCTGCTTCAATCAGAACAACAGATAAGAATCCAAAACAATGTATACCTTCTTTATTTTATGGGATATCAATCTTAAAAGAGCTATGAGCATATCACATCACTCCAAAAAGTATACTTTCTGTGCTTTCCTTCTTAATGGAAAGAAAAAACAGGCTAGAGAAATGAAATCGATTTTATTCACTAAGAGTTTCATACTCCATTGCACAACTACCACCTAGCTAATTCTTCATTAAGAGAGATAATTATTTTAATGGAGATTAAGTATAATTTAAAATTCACATTCATCTTTATCTACCCAATGCAGGTTGAATTAAACCTGAGATGGGGGCTCTTCAGTGAGATCTTGCCTTTGCATTTTGGTTGGCTTTGGTTTCTTGCCTCCTACCTCCTCTTTTACATCTCATCCATCAGTGTCTTTTATACCAGCCTCACACTAAGAATTTCCACTGCTCAGTTAATACAGCTTTTCTGACGCCCACTGACACATGCAGTATATCTGAAAATCAAAATCAGAAGGGCAGAAGTGCTGCACAAGTTGTTTGTGCATACAGCTGTGTAGAAAACTGGACTCCAATCTAGTGCTAGGAAAGATTTGCCATCAGGAAGAGACTCAGTTTTCCCTATTACTAACTTTTTCCACATAGTTTTGTAAGTAGAGTTAATGCTGAACAAAAAGTAAAATAAGAAGAAATGAAATTTAAGTTCAAATCAGAAGTATAGCATAAAAACAATTACAGAGAGACTTTAATTGAAGTAAGACTTTTGCTCAGGTATTAAGGTGAAATATGAAAGAAATGTAAACACATTAAAGTATGAAAATGTGCATTTGAGAGATCCTGGCATCTTCAGAGTTGTATTTATACAATTAAAATTCATACCTTCATTGAATGCAATCCCAAGTACAATCAAACAGATGCTGAAAAAACTGCCATTTTTCCTCATTATTGCTATGTCTTGTCTTTCTATTCTGCCTTTTCAGCTTACACCAAAGAGCCCTTTCCTCCAGTAAACCAACACAGTGATGCCTTGCTGGAAGTGACCACCAGTACCGGGGTGACTGAAGCTGTTCACTTTCAAAAGGCATTAACCCAACCTTCCACCCAACCACTCAGGGATAGTAAGGACTCTTGAGCTTGGGAAATGCAAAATTTTGTTCTGATACAACAGACCTGACACTTCTGCAAGAGCATTATTTTGTAAGTGATTTGTTTTTTAACCTCCAGGGTTGTGTCTGAGATATCACAGCATCTTCCTGTTCAAAACAAAATCCCCATGTGACACGTAGAAAAACATCTCAGTTGCAAAAATACAGTAACGGTGTAGCTTCAGTGCCCCTCCTCCATCATGGTCTTGCCTAATTGCCTAAAAGAGGCAATTAGTCATGATAACCGGATCTTCTTCTTCTAATGTTCGATTTGAAACATGTGCAGGAGCCTTCACTACAAAACCTGTACCTTCTCATACATGCGATCAAAGTGAAATTCTCCCTCACACAAGCAGTCAGCAGAAGACATATGTGCCTGCTAGCTCTTTGGACCAAACATTTCCTGGGCCTTACACCCACGACAGGGACTGATGTGGATTTTACTTTAGAAAATCAAATATTCCCAGAATATTAAACCTCTCAGAAGATAAAGTAGAAAGTAGAAAGAGAAGTTCAGTCTATGGAGGAATGTATTAGATGTGAAGTATTTAGCCTTAGATCTTCCACGATAGATCAGGACCCACTACAAATAAAACCTATTACAAGTATCTGTTGCCCGTTTCACCATGGTAATATATGAAAATGGCAATGCACATGTTTCCTTCAGCCTACTGCATTCACTGCTGTTCCAAGTGTATAAACTGCTTTTAGCAAGAGAGGATAATTTTATCCATATGCCTCATGATAATTTTTTGAGTCACTGAGTTTAAGACATCTGATTTAGGAAAAAGTTGATATAATCTGGGGCCTTGGCTTTCAGAGACTGGCACTCTACCTGTGGAAAATAGACGGGGGCAATGAGTTAACTGTATATTTGAATCAGTTATGAAGGAGTGAAAGATACTCCATATTGTATTGCTTATTCCTCAGAATAGAATAGAAATATGATTTATACCAACTTTCTTCCCTTTCTACCAATTACTTCTTCCCTTCTTTCCACGCCTCTCAGATATCCATACATATTTTTCTCTTTCCTAACATATGCTGTCTTCTAAATATTTTTAGTATTCAGTAACTTACATCCAAATTACAAGCTTCAAAAATAAAACATAATCATATTATAGAACACTTCCTGAAAAGAAGTTTTCCCATTGAAGGAGATTTGCACTTCTTTTCTTTGCCTGACCTTCCTTATGGATTATGCTGACAGAGCAGCTGTTAACAGAGGCGACATAACCCTAACTCTGGGCATTTGACTTCTCACCCTGACAATGTCATGGCCAAGTTGTGATCACTCAATAAAATGTGATTTAGAACGGAGGAGAGAGAGAAATGTGGCTGCAGGTCTGCAATATTTCATCCTTCCTTCAGCAGCACCCAACGTGGTACTAGTCTTGCATGACATGGCATCTGCTGCGCAGCTGTGCAGGAGGTCATACACATAGAGGTCCAATTTAATAATCTCTCCAAAGGCCACTTTCCCCAAAAGAAGATTGAAGATAGTAATCAAAACTACCTGAGAAAAACACACAAAATTTGGAATAATAGTTGCTGCTCCATTGCAAAGTAATTGTCATTGTTGTTTAAGCTGTTACAAAACTTCTGGCTGTTACACTTTCTTTTCACCTAAATCTTTATTTCCTTCATTATATCCAGATTTTTATTATTCTGCCACTGAGTGTGAGATTTAACATATAATATTAATAGTCATTAATAATAATTTAATTTTCTGAGGACAAAGTACATTAATTCTACTATTAAAAAATGCTGGATTATATCTCTCTAATATTCTCAGCTGCATGGTGAGCTGGCATCATGAATAAGCTATTTTCAAATTCTGTGCATTGTAGAAATGCTAATTCTTTCTAGGCAGAACAGATCTCTTTAACAGGTAAAAGAATTTGAATATAAACCTTCTAATTGCCTTCAAAACGCTGATTATCTTCACATGTCACTTCATGTAGAATGCAAAGATGGAAAGAAAACCATTAACAGAAGATACTACTGAGCATTAAAAAACAAAGACCCATATGCTGTCACTAAAATTTACTTATCATGTTCTCAGGTGAAGTCAATTTGTGTACTCAAGAACTAGCAAAGGAACATGCTTGAGTCCATCATCATACAGAAACATCTTCATTCGATTTTTTATCCAGCTGCTCCAAAATCTATAAAACAGCTATCAAAAAGTGAAAGTCATTATCTGTTATTTCAGAAGACCTTCAAACACAGCCCCTGAATCTACACTAATCTCTTCTTTCATCTTCTCAGTCCTGACTAGTTGTTAGATGAAGGTATATTAAATCAGCTTGTTCATCCTCCCTCACAGCTTCTAAAAGAAGAGCTGCTGGCAGACATTCAGCTTGTAAATCTTTGCCAGTTTCTGCAAGGTCTAACACCCATGGTTTTTCATNAAAAAAAAAACTAGTCAGCATTGCAGGTCTCTGTAGACTAATCCTGGAAGATCAATATTTAGACCTAGAACACCTTTCTGGTGTTGTAATGCATCTCCTCATGCACATTCCTTCCTGCAGTTATTTTTAATTATGCTGTAATAAAATGTTAGGTGTGGTAGCATAGGAGGAGGAAAACAGACCGAACTGGAAGGCCAGAAAGGGGTAAGTTTGATATGAGTCACAGTGTCTCTTGTTGCTCCAAAGAAAGCCTTACTGTTCAGTCACCAAGCTCATTACATTGCTTCCTCCCTACATTTTTACTGCATCAAGGCATTGCACTTATTTTTTGTCTTCTTTTAAAAGTCATAGAATCATAGAAGATAGAACAGCTTGGTTTGGAAAGGACATCAAGGATCAAGTTCCAACCCCCTTGCCCCAGATAGGGCCACCAACCTCCACATGTGGTACTAGACCAGGCTGCCCAGGGCTCCATCCAACCTTGTCTTTAACACCTCCAGGGATGGGGCACCCATAGCCTCTCTGGGCAGCCCGTTCCAGCACCTCACCATTCTCTCTGTGAAGACCTTCCCCCGGAAATCTAATCTAAACCTTCCCTCCAAATGACTCTCTTTAATTTGACATGACATTCAAAAGATGATGCTAAACTTTGTGTGGTTTTATTAGACAAATATTTCATAGAATCATAGAATGGTTTGGGTTGTAAGGGATCTTTAAGATCATCTACTTCCAACCCCCCTGCTATAGGCAGGGACACCTCCCTCTGGACCAAGTTATTATCTAAATACTCATTATTTTACACAGAACTCATATCAACAGTGTTCATTAAATGGGAATAATTAGTGATATATTCCATTTCCCACTATTGTCCGGGAAAGCTGTGTTAGTTAAGCAGGTCACATTACTTCTAAAGCTACGTAATGCACCTAGAAGCAGGAAAAGCTACACCAAAAAATGATACCTAGTAAGGAAGGACATCTAGTGGGATCTTCCCACAGCTATAGGAAAAAAATAACAAAGAGTTTGTGAGTACAATTTATTTACTGTGAGAGTGGTCAAACACTCAAATAAGCTTTCTAAGAAGGTGCCTCATGTCTATTAGTATTCAGAAGGTGTTATGGTAATCGGGTAAGTTAGCCCTGAAGAGGTCAGGTGGTTAGACATTGGTGGTCACATTGTACCACAAAGGGGTCTCGCACGCAGTGTGCAATAAGACAGTCTTACACACAGAGCCAAGATATTCATTTATTTTATATATGTGCCTTGCCTTCCCTGAGCTTTGCCTTGGAAGGTCTCTCATAAAAACATTTTGGTGTCAAAATCTGAAAATAAAATATAGGTGGTAACAGGCACCAAATGCTACTTTTAATAACATAACAAAACAATATTTCAAGAGGCATCCTTGTGCAGGAATAAACATATTCAGGGCTAGTAAGTTTATTTTTGTCTGTCCTTATGTAATTCATTTCACTCTATCTGAAGGTCTATGGTTTTTTTGTTTGTTTGTTTATTTGTTTTGTTTTGTTTTTTTTTAATATTATAATTATTTATCTTACACCTGAAAACTGAAAGGAAAGAAAAAAGTAGTATTTGGATGAGTTATTTCCTTTAGAGGATGTCAAGTGGATGTGACTCTAAGATACCTATGGAATGGGCTGATAAGTATTCGCAGACTGAGGAATAAAAACCCCTCATTCCAGAGATGTAGGGTGAGAAACAACCTGCTTCTGAGTAACAAGGAACAATGCCATTAGTTTGCTGTTTACTACTGATACAGTTCTATGTACAAAGAGATAATACAAATTAGATAAAAGGCAGGGCTTCAATCATGCAATGGAGCACATTGATATCAAAGTGACAGAGGGGGGGAAATAAACAGTTTATTTAGGATAAATATAACTTTACTCCTGGTTGTGAGTGAATGCAGTCCTTTGAGAAATATACACATACACTGAACGCAGCATTTACAGTCAGAAATATGTTACAGAACAAACTGTTGCAAGACTTCAAATCCGAGTTATGTAAGGAACTGACTGGATGCACTTCTTAAAGAAAACTTTTGAAAAATATTAGTTTTGAGGCCTCTGGAACAGCTGAGGTTTAACAACAGGTGCAGAAGGTTGAAAATGTAGCTGAATAGCTTCTCAGTAGAGACCAGGATTTTCAAGGGAATTAAGAAGTTGTGCTCCTGCGTATAACTCCCTTATGCTCTTTTGACAGAGCAGTGAAAATAAATGCAAAGCTACTCTAGACTGCAGTGCTTTTGGAGAAAAAGAGATATGGAACCACAGCAACATGTCTTATACTCATGAGTTTTTAATAGACAAGGAAGAGAAATCCAAAATATGTCATCCTTAAGTCTACATTGTTTCCACTGCCTTAAAATTTGCAGACAGAAAAAAAAACTAAACAAATATTTCTTCTCACTAGGTGGTTAAAGTCATATGAAGGGAGACAATTAGAATTACTAATAACTAAAAATATCTCTCAAATTTCCTTTGTCATATACAGCACTTCTATAGAAATAACCCACAAAATATAGAAAATGTTGAGTGTTTCTGATCTGAAGAAGTACTTTGCAATGAACTCATAAAAGTACTCAGACTAGCTTTCTGCTTTTGTCACTCAGCAATATAAGAGTTATTGCTTTTCAAGGCTAAATAGTTGATCATGTAAAGGTGAAAGCCACAAAATGTAAATGTAAAACACTGAATATGAAGTTTTATACTATGAGATAGGCACGGTGGTTCTCGAAATACTGATGCTCTTTTCTGAGCCACAATATGAGAAAATATAAGAATGGGAAAATATGATAATCAGAGAATTTAGTAACTAAAGGAGAACTCATCTGGGAAAATTCTAAAGATTTCTTCAGAAAAATTGAGATTTAAAAAGTCTTTATATTGTGTTTTCAAGGTCTTATTTTAGATTCAGTTTAGATCTTCTCTTACTATCTTAGGCCGATAACTCTTGATGGCCAACTAGAGAGCTTAACAATCCCAGGAGGAGATATTCTCCATAAATCTCATTACAAATGAATTTTTTTTTCCCGTGGTTTTATGCAGAACATAAAGACAGCAAAAGTCATAAAGACTTCAGGATCCACGACTTGGGCCTCCCCATTAGTCTGAAGAAGCCTGTTCTGTGCATGCCCTTCTATTGCTTCCAAGCACCCATTAAATCATATGTACTTCTTTCACTCTTTGTATTTATCACAGTATACTTCCCCTCCATCTCAACTTTCTATCATTCTTTTCCCCAGAAAAATAATATGTGGCAAGAACTGTGATCTTAAGAAAATCTACAATCTAGTTTTACTGTAGCCACAAGATCCCCATGTATCTAAGCAAAAATGATACACATCACACCTTATCAGCTTAAATTTAAATATTTTATGCAACAGATGGAGAACATAAACAGGCAGGCCCAAGTTCCAGTTAAGTTGGTTTTAAAATTTTAATAAGTATATAACTGGATTTTTTTTTTTTGCTCTATAACTGAAATTCATATTGGTTATATTCTTTCTTGAATAAAAAGCACTTTTTTTTTTTTTCCTTGAAATGTCATTTCAGATAAGTGATTCTAATCTTTGCTGGCTTCATTTATGACAATCCAATTGTTCATTTTCAATAATAATTTACAGTGAAAGGGCAAAATTCTGTACAACCTTGAAATGAGAGAGACAGGAAATAGGCTTGCTCCACAATTTCACGTTTCCTATACAATTAAATGTAAAAAATATATAATATAATATTTAACTATATGGTTAGTCAGTAGCTATAATTTTCATCCTCTTCTGGTTTTAGCTTACAATACAGTGTTTGCTATAAATTGACTTGCTGATTTGCACAAAGATGAAAAGGACTCATTTTTAGTTGATATTGAAAACCACACAAAAGATGGCCATAAATAACAAGGTGATTCATCTGACAGGAAGAGGGCACTGCTTCAATAACAGAATGAACAAATAATCCCCTGCAAACTTTATTAAAATATTTATTAAAGCTGAGGCTTGGGGCAGCCTTGTAAATTTATTGGCTTGAATTTCTCAGCATGTTGCTATGTTAGAAGGTGACATAATGGAAGCCAAAAACTAAGATGTTTCCATCTTTTGCAAGGTCTACCTACCAATATCCTACAGAAATAACAAACATATTTACGAACACACGGGAGCTAATTAATTTATGAGATATGTGAAGCACAGAACAGATAAGAGATAGCAACCACTTCTCCATATGTATTTTATTCTATTTTGAAAGCAGAAGGTTTTACTGTATAAGATTGAGATACATTTAAGAAGGCAATAATAACGAAAATGCTAATCTTCCAAAAGTGTACTTACAGCTGAAGATTTTCTCAAATGTTGTCAAAAAAAAAAAAAAAAAAAAAAAA